>JALGBA010003253.1:0-35490 GCA_023970755.1 Azemiops feae | reverse complement strand
TATCTATCTATCTATCTATCTATCTATCTATCTATCTATCTATCTATCTATCTATCTATCTATCTATCTATCTATCTATCTATCTATCTATCTATCTATCGATACAGATACAGATACAGATACAGATACAGATACAGATATATTCTGGGTTACGTAGAGAAAGGAATCTCTGCAGCAGGATTGACATTTGATAGCAATATAAAAACCTGAGGAAAGTTTGCAAGATTCTTTACTGAAGATGTAGAGTGGGGTTTGCTTGTTTATTTCTTTGACTTAGATGCTGCCCACCAATGGATGATTACATCAGTTCTGGATGGTTCGCTGCAAAAAAAATAAATTAAAAACTATAGGTAGTCTTCGACTTACAACAGTTCGTTTAATGACCGTTCAAAGTTACAATGGCACTGAAAAAAAGCAACTTAGGACTTTTTCACACTTATGACCATTACAATATCCCATGGTCACGTGATCAAAATTCAGACGCTTGGCAACTAACTCATATTTATGATGGTTGCAATGTCCCAGGGTCATGTGATCACCACATTTTGGTACCTTCTAACAAGCAACGTCAATTGTAAAGCCAGATTCATCTAACACTATGTCACTAACTTAACAACTACAGTGATTCACTTAACAACTGTGGCAAGAAAGGTCATAAAATGGGGCAAAATTCACTTAACAAATGTCTCACTTAACAACAGAAATGTTGGGCTGAATTGTGGTCCTAAGCTGAAGACTACCTGTATACAATAAGCATAGACCATAAAATAGTCAACAAAATGGCAGATCCAATCAGTGAAACAAAAGCAGATTTTATGCCTGGTAAGGAGCTCCAACTACCTCAACCCAGAGCCTGGAAGGTGAGTCAGTTCTTTAAGGTCTTCTGGAAAATCATGAATCTCAGGAAGAACTCATTCCAGAGGGCAGGTGCTACAACAGAGGAGGCAGATAAGTATTCAATGCAAACAATCTCTGGAAATATTAAAACAACTCTGATATATATAAGAATGGAGCCTACTTGACTTATTTATTTCTGTCTAACTAGCTGAATCTGCAAAAATGAGTGTAATTTTAGGAGATTGCACAACTATTATTAAATGAGGAATAGGCATCCTTGTGGCTTATCTTCTTTTTTGGGAAACAAAACAAAACACTCTGTAGGTGACTTTAAACCAGGGATAGGTCCATAAAATTACAAGTAGCTCCAGCATCTTTATTTTTCAATCCCCCAAGCTCCACCTAATCATACCTGCTGAAAATTGGTGGTACAGTTTTCTGTCAATTTGAGGACAAAAATTGTAAAGTACAGTAAGATCTAAAATATAACTGCATTTCAAACAAAATTCATTCTCCTAATCTGCTAATCCAGGAAGTGCCCTAGAGCTGCTCTTAAATGTGGCCTATCCTTGGTACTAGAATATTTGCAATAATCATTTTGAGGCAAGGCACACCAAAAGATGTATTGAAGGAAATGGCTAACTCTTTATTCACTGGTTTAGCACTCCTGGTCATTTTTGGGAATGGGTGTGCATTGGATTCAGACAAATCTTAAATCAAATGTAGCTATTTGAAGAGAATCAGAATTAGAGGAAAATCAGAATTAATCTGGAGTGAATTGCTCTGCAATTTTTCTCCTTTAAAGCTTGGTGAGCAATTTGCAGAATCAGAGGAAAATGAAATCTGTCATGTTCTATGCATTTTCTCATGTGCTTGAAGATAAATGTCTACTGTAAGAAATTGTATCATTCTTGGTTTCAAGACTTAGCTATACTGCCAGGGATTGGGAATGTGCAAGAAATTTATTTAGTAGTAATTTTAATGCAAAAAAGTGTCATTTCCAATTCCTGAGCCAATACAAGAATATAAATATTGCTGCATTTCTGGTGACATAAAATATATAGGTGAGTAAAAAATAGTTCCTACATAACAAGGAAATTTGTTTGCAATATTTATAATATATGGGTAATATATGAGACCTGCAGGTGAATTTTTGATGCAGATTTTTATACTTTGCAAAAATGGGATGGCATGAACCTAAGGATGACATGAATCTGGAAATAGAATTGACAGATTTGCACCCCCCCACATATTATTAATTATATGTGATTATTATAATTTTCTGAAAGAACGTGAATTAAACTTAAATTATTTTTAAAAAAATATTCCAATTCATACATGAATACCTTCTCTTTTCAAATCAGTAAAACAACTGATCCAGCAATTAAATGAACAAAAGTTTGTCAATAATTAATAGGTATGAAGATAATTGATCTCCACAGCTTTTGAGACTGACAATTGGTGTCAAGCAGGTTTCAGTGTTCTAATTGGATACAAAAAGATCAACACAAGAATATGTTGCTTTGTAGCATTCTGATTTAGCTAATTAAACTCCATGTTCTGACATTGTCTGGAAATGAACTAAGACTTGCAAAAAATGTCAATAATAATAATAATAAAGTTTCTTTCAATGTAGAAAAATGTCAAGGAAACAATTGGAAGAAGATGGCAAGAAGGTGACAGGCAACAGGGAGAATTGTTTAATTCATTCTTTGCAGGGAAAAAACAGTACAGCCTATTTAAAAACAGTACCATAAAAGTCAGATTAGGAATACAAGTCAAAATAGGCAAGAAAATGGTAAGGCAACACCTATCCACTGTAGATGAATTTAAATCCTTATGACCAGATGGACTACAACCCCAAGATTCTGAAGGAACTAGCAGATGTGATCTCAGAACCATTGAACTATATCTTTCAAAGATCTTAGAGCACCGGGGAACTATCACGGGTGTCAGAACCCCTAAGTATTTTGCATTTCTTTCTTATGCTTTCATTTCCGGGTTCTGCCATTGTAACGGGAGGGGGAGGGGGGACCTAGGGGGTATTCTGCAGTATGCTTCCTTTGCTTTGTTCTATCCTCTTTGAAGTATCTTTCTTGGGGTGAGAATAGAATGTGCCTTCGGCCATTTGCCTTATCTCCAGGCGGAAGGAAGAAGCCACAGAGAAACCTGATAGCCTTGAGAACGGTGCCTTATTGGTTCTTCCCCACAACAATTTGACACCTATGGATTGGCTCAATTTGAAATAGCTGGATGGACAGTTGGGGTGGGGTTTGAAAAGGTTCTTTTAATGTAACATTTCAAGTGGGAAATCCTCAGATCTTGCCTTGCTATCCTGCTATCATTACCTTCCAATAAAAGTTCTTGTTGAGACAATGCAAGTGTCAAGGTTCCGACTAATGGAACACTTCATAAAAATTCCAGGCATTGTTTATTCTGAAAAGTCTTTAATTAGGAACACAATGTCGGCACATCATGAATGGATGCCAAGATCTGAATTTCCTTTCCTCTGCACATTACATTTCAAGCTATTCCCCTCCCCTATTTTGCAGTCATTATTCACATTCTCCAATTAGTCTGAAGGGCAAAGATTCACTTCTGTTCCTTATCCCACGCTTTCCTATCTTTCTCCTCCCCCCTACTATCAACTGAAATTAACTCTAAAAATACCAGACAGTTCTGCATATCTTGTCAAAGCAATAATATCTTATATTAGTAGCGTTGACAGCAAGTTTCAAGAGTTCTGCTTTCTTGGTTGATTTAACTGAGGCAGGTCCTTACAACAGAACTGTAAAGGAGCTGATGTGGTTCCCATCCTCAAAAAAGGGGAAAAAGTGGATCCAGGAACCTACAGACCAATCAGCCTGACACTGATAACTGGGAAAATCCTGGAAAAGATAATCAAGCAATGGATCTGTGAACAACTAGGAACAAGCAAAGTTATTACTTAGAAGCCAATATGACTTTGTCAAAACCAGATCACACCAGACAAACCTTATTGCATTCTTTGACAAAGTGACTAAATTAATGGACCAGTGAAATGCTGTGGATATAGTATACTTGGACTTCAATAAGGCATTTGGTAAAGTAGACCACAACCTACTTTTTGGTAAGATAGAAAATATGTGGGCTAGACAGCATCACTACCAGATGGATTTGTAATTGGCTGACCAACTGCACTCATATATAGTCCTCAATGGAACTACATCTATATGAATGGAACTACATTTATATGAAGCCTGCAGTAGGGTACCTAGTAATAGTACTATTCAACTATTCAATGTCTTCATAAACTATTTAGATAAAGGGATAGAAAGGGAGCTCCTCAAATTCTCAGATGACACCAAGCTGGGCAGAAGAACCGATATTTTAGAAGATAAGCTCAAGATCAGAAGGATCTTGACAGACTTGAATACTGGCTATATCCAAGAAAATGCAATTTAGTGTTGAGAAAAACAAGGTTTTACACTTAGCCAAGTAAAAATAAATACATAGATATAGAATAGGTGGTACATGACTCAACAGCAGTAACTGTGAGAGGGATCTAGGATTCCTAGTGCACAACCACTAAAATATGAGCCAGCAGTATGCTGCAGCTGCCAAAAAAGCCAATGCAGTCCTAGTATTACGTTCATATGAAGTGATAGTACTAATTTATCTATCTATCTGTCTGTCTGTCTGTCTGTCTGTCTGCCTGTCTGTCTATCTATCATCTATCAAATTTATTGGCTGCCCATCTTATCACAGGGTAACTCTGGGTAGCTTTGATAAGCCCACACTTGGAATACTGGAGCCAGTTTTGGTCACAATACAAAAAAGATGTTGAGACTCTAGAAAAGATGCAGAGAAGAACAACAAAGACGATTAGGGGGCTGGGGGAGCTGAAACGCATGAGGAACAATTGCAGGAACTGGGTTTGTCTAGTCTAATAAAGAGAAAGACTAGGGGTGACATGATAGCAGTCTTCCAATATTGGGGGGGATATTACAGAGAAGAGGGTACGGTATAACTATTCTTCAAAGCACCTGAAGGAAGAACAAGAAGCAACAGATGGAATTCATCAAGTAGAAATCTAACCTAGAACTAAGAAGAAATTTCCTGACAGCAAGAACAATTAATCAATGGAATGGCTTGCCTATAGCACTGGAGGTTTTGAAGAAGAAATTGGATAGAAAAAATGTCTGGAATGGTATTGGTCTGCTGCTTGAGCAACGGGTTGGACTAGAAGACCTCCAAGGTCCCTTCCAACTCTGTTATTCTATATTCTGTAACCTTCTGCAGTAGAGAGAAACAAATACACACACACAAACACCCAATTTCATAAGCATTTTTTTACAGTTCAGTCACTAGAACCCCAAAACTTACTTTTTACAAATGAGCAAAGATGCTGTCATCGTGCTTCTCAAGAACTTACATCAGAGATGAGAAGTGAGGGAGGCACAAGCCTTTTTTTTTCCAGCAAGAGATCTTATACTGACTATGCAGCTATATAACTAATCATGTATACACCTATGAAGTTTTTTTGCAACATATCCTGGAGAAAAAAAGAGAGAAATATTGCTGTTAGTAATGCTATTGTGGACGTGGACTTCTAGTTAATCCATGTGACACATGCTACCATCTTCATTTATTTTTCTTGGCAATATTATTTAATTTCAATTATACCATTTATAATGGAATATGGAACCATTTGGAAGAATATAAGATCTATAAAACTGGTCTCATTTACTCTAGAAGTCTAAATCCATCAGCAAGTCAGCATTAAGAAGACAATGCATTATTTTGAAAAAGCTATGATACCAATCTCAAATATTAATATGTATTTCTGAACATTATTTTTCAAATATTGGGGCACCGTATTAGACTTAAAAACTCCCCTCAAAGATGATATAAATTAGTGAATTATATAAATTAGTTTGGATTTCCAAGGATTATTATGGTGTAAGGAAGCTATCCTGAAGCTATCTGTAATAAAGATGCTTTCTATGGTAATTGTGGTATCTCTTATCATGCAACCCTAACAACTTCTGGTTTATAATATCATACTGCTTTAACCAAGGAATTGTTTTTGGTTTGGACAACATTTAAGAGAGTATGTCTGTAGTTTCTAAAAGAATCTGTTTTTGCTTTGAACCTCACTATTAATATAATGCTAGACTACAGTATTTTTGGAATATTTGCCCTAGAGGGTGTGTGGTTTTGTCTGCTGCCTGCATCCCTTGGATGGGGCTTTGCTTGTTTGTGCAGACCGGTTGCTTGCATGCTGCGGCCTAGTACTGGTCCACGGATCAGGGGTTGGGGACCCCTGCCCTAGAGAATGTCCATCGCTGTATTGAGTAGGATTCTCAACAGCTACAGTGACATAAGCTTCCTATAGTTTTCTGTGATTATAGTAAAGTTGGCTTTGCTTCTATAGTGATTTGTCTCTGCCTTGAATCCATCTAAACACCTCTGCTTTCACAAGCAATGGAATATCAAATGCGGAAGTTACTGCCTGTATTTTATAAAAAATAATAGTAAGTATGGATGATTTCTAACTTTACCCAAGTTTCCAGCACATAACCCTAAATCTGCTTCCAGCAGTTTCTCAGAACTCAGTAGTAAATTTCAAGGATGCATTATCAATGTGTATGTGTATGTGTTTGTGTAACTGTTTTTCAGGGCAAGAAACTTAGTTCTGTTAATACTTGCTATTCCCTCAGGACGATATAATAACACCAGTTTAGCAGACTATGCTTTTGAGGTTTTTAGTAGTTCAGAAATAAATGTAGTTCATCTGCAAAAGACCTTTGGCAGATTTATATTTAATATCTGGGAACTATATGACATTTAGAAAAAAATTACCATTATTAATTATATGTATTAACATGTAATGTTAATAATTATGTATATACAATAATATGTAGATTTTCAAAGTATGAACCTTTGATAGTAGTGGTTTTCCTTCCTTCCCCCTCCTTCCCTCTCACTTAAAAGCTATCCCAATCAAAAATTCTAATGTTGGCAGATAGCATGAAATGGTAGTTTAGAATTCGCCAGTTTTGAGAGCTAACTATATTAAAAATACATGAAGTGTGCAAATTTCTGTCACATATTGTGACAAAAGTCTGGAAAGTGACCAGACAATCTGTAGTTCATATTCTAAAGTTCCAGATTTCATGAGTAGTGTGACTGTCATTGATTTCAACTAGAGCTAGGTTATTTCTTTAGTTGATTAAAGAAGATAGGTAGGAAATAATTGGTATCTCTGATGTGAATTGTTATTCTCTGGGTAGCCTACCCCAGAGGTCCTCAACCTTTTGGGCACCAGGGACCGGTTCTGTGGAGAGAGGTTTTTCCATGGACCGGAGGGTGTGTGGTTTTATGTGCTGCCTGCATCTCGCGGATGGGGCTTTGCTTGTTTGTGCGGACTGATTGCTGGCATGCCACGGCCCAGTACTGGTCCAGGGCCCAGGGGTTGGGGACCCCTGCCCTACCCAACCCACCTTTCCTGTTTATCTGTTTATGCATAACTGTTCTTCTTAAGCCCTGATTACCTTGCTTGATTTCTCTGACTATGTTCAGATTTCTATTCGGCCCACAGCAGTCAGGCCATTCACTGCTTCCTAAGTGTTGGAGTGGTGATGTTATCTTTCTCCTGCTCCCGGTCCAGTGCAAATACACCCACATTGTATTTTCTAGTTTCAATCCAAAACTTCTGCTTTCTGAACCATTTTAAACCCTCCAGACCTAATGGTCTGCAGCATTTGATTGCAGTCTAGTAGTGGCAAAGAACTCCATTTGGTTGTACTGTCTGGCATACCCAGTGGCTGGGTGTTGCTTTTTAAAATAACCTTGTGGTTGGTCCAACCGTTGAGTCAATGAACTATCACAACCTTTGAAGCTCATGCTTCATTTAACCCTTGCATTTCTCTTTGGGCTTTTGTCTAGGTTAGGTGAAGTATGCTCCCATTGCTGCCCACGGTACTACGAAGCTCCCCTTCTCTTTTTATTTTTTAAAAATATTTAAGATGCAGCATACAGGAATGTTGCTTTTTTGTTTCTATGAAGTTGAAACATTTCATTTTTCCTTGCTGCAAAGTTTCCATGGATCTACAGAGGAATGCAGCACAAAAGAACAGCCACCTTGCTTTAATTGCTTTTAAAGAATTTTATGAAGTTTCAAAAATAAAAATGTTAAAATATGAAATACACATTGCTTTAAATGTTGTATCATCAAAGCAATGATAGTACCATAAAGGGGAAAAAAGAAAAGAAAAATGGCCCATATCAGTGTCAAAGGAATTAATGTGCAAAGGCTGTGTGTGTGTGTGGTGTGTGTGTGTGTATGTGTGAAGGCATTTGTGTGTGCAAATATCTAGGAAAGCAAAGGGAAAGCACAGGGACTAGTAAGAAAGGTACAGTCCCTAAAAAGAAAAGCAAGGCATTGGTAGCCTTTTCCAAATAGAAGGTAGTCAATGAGATTTGCCTTCTCTGGGTGAATGGGAAAGCAACAAGCAGGGAAATGACAGATTAGACTTCTGGTGATTGTATGCCAGATTGGAGCCCAATCCTGCCTCATTGCAATCAGACTAGAACTTAAATTGGCTTAAGAAACAGCCAGGAGCAGCCTGGGAGACCACAGCTTAGGCTGCAGTGCAGAACTGTCCTGAATTTCACAAATCATTATAATGCCTTCAGCTTAAGCAGAAGCTGTTACAAGGGATAAGTCAGTCTCTCCTTCTTAGGTTGACATATAGAGATCAAGACACATATTTTAGCAGTATTTATTGCAACGGGAAAATGAAACAGTTTTTAAATTTATGATACAGCATTTCCCTTTATAGATTTATACTCGGGATTGATTTGAACTGGTTCAGCATTCATTATTACATTTCATTTATTCAGCCATTTGATAACATTCAACTGCAGCTAGATATTGAAAGCAGAAACAATGTTCATAAATGACAATATCAGTCAGCATGAGAATTCTACATGAGGATAATAGTGATGTGTGCTTAGTAAGTACTAAGTAGTCTGACTTTGTAAGAAAAACGCAACTGGAATACTCAAATTGTTCCAGAAATCAGAAGGTCAGATTTGTGTTATTTAACTGCAGTCCAGTAGGAGTAAACCAAAAGAGATCAAGAGAGGAACAAAGAGATGATTAAATGCTTGAAAGGCTATTACAGAAACTATCAAGAAAATTTATTTTCACTTGCTTGAGAAAATAAGATTGAAGCTAGCAGGTAAAGCAATCTTTAGGTCAGAAAACACCACATAGAAACAGATACACTTAAAATTATTGACAAGCCTGAAAAGTAAGCATAAAAGACAATACAGTTACATAAGAATAAAATTAATATAATAACAGGGATACAAATAACAATGCAGATTGCCAAGATTAGTGCTAATCTAAGTTAACAAGTAGAAGCACCAAATTGGGCAACCTGGAAAGATACATCAGAATCCTGGTTGGATCAAAGAAGTGACAGATAAGCACTGTGCTCTCTATCAGGGTAGGGTTTTTTTTAGCATAGGACAGATAAATGTCTTCTAAGATTACCTAAAAAGAGAGCAACAAAGGAGCAAGTGACTTAGGGATTCCACGGAGCTGTCCCCATAACCAGGGGTCTTCAAACTTGGCCCTTTTATGACTCATGGACTTCAGCTCCCAGAATTCCTCAGCCAGCATGCCTGGCTGAGGAATTCTGGGAGTTGAAGTCCATGAGTCATAAAAGGACCCAGTTTGAAGACCCCTGCCATAAGCACATATATATTGCTGAAGGGGGAAAAGCTAGCAGTATTCTAAGTATTAAAAGCATTAAAGAGAAGAGGTGCCCAAACACCTCCCAGTTAGTATGAGTTTTCAAATATGAATGCTGAATATATCCATCTTCAAAGATCTCACGGGTAGATTCCACTTCAAATCTCCTAAAGTATCAGTTGGATGGCCATTATGCCAGAATGCAATAACAGCAGATGACAATGAGCAATCAATTTAATTTAAAAGGGGAAAGGAAGTATAGTATTGGGGAAATTAACTTCTTACTTTATTTAGTTTAATTTACTTGTCAATTGATTTTTTTTTGAAAGGTGCATTTTAGGAGATAATTCATTTTAAACCTGAGAAATTGATTTTTTTTTTCAAAGACGGAAATCCACTTATATTAAAGATGGGATATTTAATTAACACAATTTAATTGAGTAGATTTGGAAGGCAAAGAAAGAACTAGTCAAGCCTTATTTTAGCAGACTATTTGGTGGATGGGGGGGGGGGAGATCTGTTATGCCCGGATATCAGTTAAATATAGAAGGATATTATTGCAATTTATATATTTTTTCCCAATAGCAAAAAATTAAGATAACATTAATATATAACTGTCTCATCTGGATTGCTTCAAACTTGTCCATTATTTGGAGTAGCAATAAGTAGGGTTGGCTATCTAGGGAAATTTCCTCCATTGCATATGAAGTTCATTAAATGGGGTTCCATTAACCAAAGTTTCACTGTGTTTAATTCATTTCATTTTTAAATCCACTTTTGTGTCCTGGCCTTAGCATCTTTTTTGGTATACCAGCCATGGCTCACCATTCAAAATTTCCAGTGCCCCCAAAAAGATTTTGTGGCCTTATTGGAGATTGACAGCAGCAGGAAAAGGTCTATTCAATAAACAACATTCTTGGTCCCACTCAGTTGCTAGGGAATGCAGAACAACCAATTGGAAATAAATGTTTCAAGACGCCGAAGAAATGTTAATTCACAGTTGTTACTTTCTTGGTATTCTGCCATGTCATTGCTATTCTATCCCGGATCACTGTGGATTTTTCTAACTGTCAGAAGAGAGAACAGATGATCTCTGAGGCTTCTTCCAATTCTGGAATTCTAGGAAAATAAGTCACTTAAATGCTCAACGTTTCTCAGAATGGCATAGCAGGGTGATTTAGAACTGGGCTGCATATTTGGGAAGGGGTAGTTTGTTAACATGTTTATGTTTCACAGACTATATTTCTATAATGGTATACGGGAAAGGCTTGAGAGACAGAGCGAAGAGGTGCTGACCAGGGAACAGTCGGATAATAGACAGGATAGCCCACAGCTGGATAGTGGGCAGGGAAAGACTCAGAAAGGACCCTCTTTAGTTTTTCAGGCTGTAAAGGAGATGGCAGGAGAATTGTATTTTCAAACCTGCAAGATTCTATTACTGTAGCTTTACAGTAAAGTAGAATTAGCTTATCTGGTTGTGTTTCCTGTCTGGCCTACCCAGCAAAGCTGACAATTACAAAATTGCCTTGGTTAGGATTACTGTTTCAGTTATGAATCACATCGTGGTTTGCTAGCCAATATATTTTTAAGTCCTGCTTAAAGGCTAGCACCTTGGCCAGTATCCTTTTAAACTGCAGAATATCACATGTCAGTTAAAGGAGGCCCGGGAGGACAGCACAGAAAGCAGAATCCAGCAGGCAGCTATTTAAGAACTGGGGTTGTTTCCTCCTGGAAGACCAATTCTCACCAAGGGGTTTCTGAATGTAGATTGACAATCTGTGTACTATGCATTTGGGAATTTGGGCACCTAAATTTAGGTTCCTTTCTCTTGCATAACAAACTGGATTTGTCTCATGTGGTGTTCAGGAGCTACAGCAATGTTGCCAGTTCTTGAGTACTTCCCACCTCATTCCCACTTTTTATACTTTCATGCTTTCATACTTTTCATACATATAAGTTAACCCCCCAAAAAACCTTAGTAACCTTCTCTAACTAAGAAAAGTTAGTTATCACTCAGTCCCACTGAAAACAATGGGACTTAAATTCCTTTTAGCATTTTAACTTCCTGCAAAAAGGTACAGTAATTAATTCAGCAATGGAATGGGATATCCTACTGTCAATTTCATTGTTTTCAAGTTTTTTTTAATAAGGGCAGACTGTGCCTTGCAGTCCCAACTAGACGAAAGCAGAACAGTGCTTTCTTGCACCACACTGTTTTTAATGCATAACCTTACCTAGAATTACACATCTAAAATAGCTGGATCAAGTTGACATTTGTGAGCTGAATGCAAACATCAATCATTATTTACCCTTTCACCTTGGGAGGGTGTGAATAATAGATTTTGAAACATCTCATTATTGCAGATTTAGTGTAATTTAACTCAAAGTCAGAAGATGTGGAGGGTAAAGGACAATGATGGAATAAGGAAGTGGCCTTGTGGATTACAAGGTTGTTACATCATAACCTCTCCAGGAACGGGATGCCCAAAGGGATTACTTGACTATTTCAAAACTCACCTTCCCTGTAGCTCAATTGATTTTTCTGAGTTCTTTTAATTCTTTGTTCACATATTATCTTTAAACCCTTGACCACAAGGTCAGAATTTGTTAGGTAGGCTTTGCCACATAGCAGAGCTCTAACGTTTTATGAATACTGCTAAAATGCAAGCAACTAATTACTAAAGTAGGATTATAGAAGCATTCTGAAGATGGCTCCCTGCAAAGAGTTCTCCCTTCCTGAATTTACCAGGTGACATATATTGGAAGCCATTGGAGATGGCATTTCTTTTTAGAGACATTTAAGATGATTACCATACTTGGACAATAAAGTAATACCAGAAGCAGATCTTCTTTTGATAGGATTTGATAGGGTAGAGCAATTACATTTTTTCCCAGACATAGCACCAAAGGGATTTATGTGTTAAGGGCAAGTACACATTCTGAGGATATTGTCAGAGCTACATTTTTTCTTTGCTTTTTTTGTTAAATTTATACCTCACATTTCCTCCAGAAGCTCAAGATGATTTATTTCATGTTTCTCCATTCCTAACTTTTTTCTTAACAGCAATCATTTGAAAGTCAGTTCAAGTGACTGAAAAAGCATACAAGTTTAAAGTCACCTTTTGAGCTTAGGGTTAAGGAGGGATTTGAACTTGAATCTCCCTGGTTCTAACCTAACATTCCAGCCATGGCAGGCTTCTTAATTATTTTTAAGCAATATTGTCTTGGACCAGCAAGTGTGACCTCTATCAGAAACTAACTTGAAAGATTTTCTGCTCACTGGAGAAGGAAGTTAGCCATAAAGAACAGGCATCAAGGCTGGGCTTATTGATGTCCCCATCTCTATCACCCTCTCAACACTAATGGACACAGGCCACCATGAATTATGGTAGAAGAAAAACAATAGCCAGCAACTGATGTTACATCTTATGAACCAGTGAAATACTTTTGGCCATTTCTTCACTTGCCAAGCAAAGGATTTCAATTTGCCAATCAAAATGCAAGAGCCAGTTTATGCTGTCTCAGCTAGGATAGGTTTGTAAGATCAGGCTGCCTAAAACTGCTACCCAAGACAGTTCAAGTACATGTTGATCTAAACAACCGCCCACGTTAGGTATATATATAGTACAAAGAAAGATTACAGTCATCTACATGCACCATGAATTTTCAGTCAAAATGACACAAGAGCAAACACAACAGACTTCAGCTCAGAGTCCCAAGTTTGAATGCCATAAGAAAATATATTCTGCTGTCCACAGAGGTTTATGGCTCTGTTCTTTTAACCTGCAGTGAGTGAAGGCTTATATAATATGTTCCCAAACAAACACTTCTTCAATCAATGATCCATAACTGAAGCCAACTAAATATAAATTGATGTACGGAAAGTTGCTTAAGTTCTGGTCTTTGTTGATACAAAAGGATTTTAACTGAACCTAATAGTTGGTTCTAGAACCATTTTACTCAGAAAACTTTTTAATTACAGGCAACCGAATGCTCAGAAAAAGATCTGCAACAGTAGCCTTGGTTGCAGAGAAAACAGATGCAGAGAATATAGACCCTTTGTAGATGCAAAGTCCCAATCAATAGTAAGAATGCATGCATGAGCACATAGATTAATTTTGGATAAATCAACAGAAATCAAGACAGTGGGCATGACTCTCCTTTCCCTATCCATTTGTTCCAATCTGATCCCAGATATCTTTTTTGAATTGGACATGGGAACAATACTGTATGAATGCCCATCAGAGTGACAACAGATCCCAAGATCCTTCCCTGGATTTTTTTTTTATGATCCAAAGTCAATTTGGACCACTGTAGCTATCATTGGCCATTGTTTGTGCCACTGTGACTATCATTTTGATATAGTGGAAGAGGAGTAGTAGACGAGAAATGGTCAGTGTACTACTTACTGCAAGTATTTGGAATGAAGAATGATGTTGTAAAATAACTAAAGCAGGTAAAAAGTATTAGTAATTGAAGAGTAATCATAATGCTTCCAACAGCATATCACTTTCTTTTCAAAGGAAAGCAAAACTTTCTGGCAGTAATTGTTCAGAGAAAATTTCTTTGTTAGTAGGAAATATTGTTAATATCTTAATATGCATTGGATATTGACTGTCTAATGTGATCTGGCTCCTTAAGTTACAAATACTTATGAACCAAAAATGTGAGAATTTCATTCTGTGCACATATTTCTCATTCAAAATCCATTGGCATTTGAGTGCTTTTGCACTGATGAATCAGTACTTGGCATTCACAAAGACAGAATTCAATAATTTATGCCTGTTTTATTGTAACCTGACAGATCCCATAAGAGGGAGTAAATAGTTGGCTGGAGTTTTTGAAGAAGATTATGCAACCTGGAGGAACTCTTCAAGAGTGAAAATCTGAATTCAGGAACTTGTGATAGGAAATAAATATTTAGATCTGGGTTTTTTTTTCAAGTGCTGCCTGTTCCAATTACATTATCTGTAGCAGAGAAGAAACCCTGTGAATATATAGAGTATTTTGCAAAAAATGACATATAATTTTGCAAACACACATATATATATGCACCATAAAAGTGTTTATCAAAAGTCTATATAATCTGAGCATTAATATTTATGACAGCAAACATGTAGGTTTTCAAAGCTTTAAAACAGTCTAAGGATTAATATTTATTTTTGAAATATGCTTCGTTTTGGGTCAGCTCATGGTACATTTGTTAGAAAATTGCAGGTTTTTAAAGTAGACTTACTCAGTGAAAACAGATGTCTTGGCAACTGTTCATTATCATTTTTCAGTAAGGATCAACCAGCTTGTTAATATTGCAGATTAGGAATGCTACCTACTTGATCCCATATGTCAAAGCAGAATCACTGTTTAACCTTTAAATGATATAAATAGCTCATCTATCTGTTTGTTCCCTTTATATAGTTCATTTACCTTGTTTATGTATTTGTCTTCCAAACTATTATTATTGTAATAGATATTTACAATATCTATATTGTACAATACAATACTAATATTATTGTATTGTCTACCTCTATTAGATATGCTGAGAGCTAAGAAATAAAATGGAGGCATTTATAGTACATGAAGTATACTGTAGTCACTTAATTGGGAAATAACTGTACATCCAGTATGCATCTAAAAAAAAGGACACATACATAATTATAGTTTCCAGATCTCTTACATATTTCTACTTGGAGTTTATGACACAAAAGCTCTGTGATTTGGAACCAACCATTCCCATCTGAGATGGTCTCCCTTGCTTGTTGTTAAATAACTATCAGGTGGCTGCCTCTATCTGGGTTGAATTGATGAGATCAAGGTGAAAACCTTGTCCAATATAAACCCATTTCTTAATAAATATGTAGACATATCAATGCAATTTTCTTGTAAAAATAGGAAATTTGCCATTTCCTTTTTGGTATGTTCCTGATCATTTTTGATGGTGTCTCACTGAGGTGAGAGAAAGAATTTCAACCTTTGCCACTACTGATATACTAACATACTTTCCCCTAACCTTCTTAATGACCAAAGAAAGAAAAAAGCCTTTATATTTCATATTTTTTTCATGGAAGTAAATAGCTAACATGAACAGAACTGCAAGAGAGGCATTTCCCTCTCCAAGAGAAATCAGACACTTACCTCATCCCATTGCTATCACTTAATAAATAAAAAGGACCAAGTAAAAAATAAAATAAAAGTTTAAGGATGCATTTTATTTTGGCCTAAGATGATGGACTGTAAGGTAATAGTTGGACCAAAGACCATGGGAAAAACACATCAGCTATACAGTCAAGAGTTATAAAGAAACAATTCCAAAAGAAATTAAATAAGTGATACAAAATGCAGTCACATTCAGAATCAGCTAAAGATCTAGCCTTTACCCAGTGCATAATTAACATCTGAATTTCATTTCTATAATGCAAGCTATGATGATATTTAAAAAGTGACTGGACAAATCTCTATCTGATACGATTATGAGAACTATGAATAGTGATGATTGTATGCTGTTTCTTTAAATCAAGGCAGTGTCCTGCTTATGAACTTCCTGGCCATTGTTTGACATAGAATGCTGGACTGGAGAAGGGAAGGAAATTATAGAATGATCTGTTGTGATAAACTGGCATCCAAGTGCTGTGAAGATGTCATTTTACATTTAGAACATAATCCTATCACTCTGCCTTCTTCAGAAGCAATTCCCACTGAGTTTAGGAACACTAGTCTACAGCAGGGATGTCCAACCTTGGCAACTTTAAGATTTCTGGACTTCAGCTCCCAGAATTCTCCAACCAGCTATGTTGAAGTTGAAGCCCACAAGTCTTAAAGTTGCCAAGGTTGGATATCCCTAGTCTACATTTATCAGTTTCCCAAAAAATTAGCCTCCTCTAGAAGTCTGTGGGCTTCCTCTTACTTGCATGACCACCATTGAGAATTCTAGAAGTTGGTCCATATAGCTGGAGAATGCCAAGCTTGGAGAAGCCTAAATCAGCTTCTCACCATCTACTTTTCCTATTTACATCTCAGCATGGATCAAACCTGCTCTATTTTTCCTGCCATGTCTCCATGATATTATCATCATTTCATTCCCAGCCCAAGAGTGAAACAGGCTGAATGCATCCTCAGCTAAACTAATACTTCACCCTTAGACTGACAGCATCCAAGGGCATCAGTTAAGCTTTGTCACCCATTATCTTGCAGGGAAGTCAGGCAATTAACCTAAGAAGAAATACAGTAGAAGCATGATAGAGATCAGTAATGGGGAGAGCAAATATTATTCTGTTATAGTTCTCTGTCGACTCATGTATGCAAGGATTGTTCTTCAGCTCAGCAGTGGTAAAAGGCCCATGTGGCCCATAGATCACATGGCATAAAATTATCTGCAAAAACCATTCAAAATGATCTGATGGGGTCTAGTTAATTAATAACAGAAATTTCTACACAGCATTTTAAATTTGGAGTTATTGTTTGACTGAGTTGTTTTCCTTCAGAAAACTACTGCTTCTTTGTTCTAAGAAAACAGAAAGATAATTTATAACTGGCACCAGTGGGGAACGAATCATGATTCAATTCCTGTCCAGAAAGTGAAAAAAAAAGTTGCCTGTTCATAGACAGAAAGTTGTTTCATTTTGTAAGGCTGAGATTAGTTAAGGTGCTGGAAATATGTGATATCCCTTGCAAATACTTTGCCAGGCAAAAGCCATGCATTCTGGAGTGTAATGTCAATGTAATAAGCATTTACATAGCCATTCCAGGCACAATGAATTGCTACAATAATGAAGTTTGTTTGTTTGAGATAGATCTTGGTTTCATTGTCATATAGTCTCATAAAACCAGCGTTCTGGAAAACTGAAGTAAGATTCTGAAACAACTTTACTAGAGAAAATTGAAAATCAGCTATAGCTATTTTCTTTTGAAACAGACGTGAGCAGGATTTACCAACATTTCGGATGCTCTGTGAAACAATGGACGATTTAGCTACTAATAAGATTTTAATTATAATATCTTTAATTCACATGAAGGAGGGAAAGGAGAACGGGAATGCTACTGCCAATCATCTGCATTTTTCCAGTGTTTCAGAACAATTTACTGAATTAAAAAAAAATTAGAAGGATTATGTTAAAACAGACCAAAAGGCTGATTTAGTTCAGGAAGATGTGAGTCTAAACAGCACTTCCATTTCCAATAACTGGCATTTAAAGCAAAGTTCCCCACCTTTCCAGCTTTGTGGACTGGCGGGAGGGGGGGGAGAGGGGATAGTTCCATGTGAGCGGTGGGCAAGTATGTGTGTGCACACTCTAAATGAAGTGGCACATGTGTGCTTGTCTGCTGCTCACGCAAGTGGGGATGCACCCGTGCGCTTGCCCGCCACTTCCGCGGTCCAGTTCGGAACAGCTCAAGGCTTGGTAGTGCTTCTAAATCACCTGATTTAGAAGAACATTATTTCTGATTCTAAGAATATTAAATTAAATATTAAAATATTAACAATAATTACAAAACTGTGAATAGTGATTATTGTATGTTCCATCCTGGATATATGGAAGTACATAGTTTAAACAATGCAATAGCAATGTTCACATGAAATATCCACGGAGAGAGAAAGAGGGAAAGATTCTAGAACCAACATGGATTTAAATTTTATCTCATTTATTGCTGAGGCAACTTCATCAGTAAATTATGGGAAAGCTGTTAATGCAATATATTCTGATTTCACTGAAGTATTAGATAGTATTCCCCATGAATTTCTGAAAGCAAGTTAGTTAAATATTGGTTGAATAATATAACAAATATATGTGTTGTATCCAGAAAGGGCATATAAAAGGTACCTGCTGAAACTGGACTGAGATTACCACAAGGTTTAATCCTGGGCCGTGTAATACCATTTTTACTAATAATTTGGATGAAAAAGTAGAGGGAATGCTTACAAATGTGAGGAGGTTACAGAATTTCAAGATCATAGTGCCTTGGCTTGGGTGCAGCTGCTTCACCTCTCAAAACTGTTGGAGTTTTGGAGATGAAAGAGTCATTCAGATTGAGTGATCCTTTAAAGAATTGTGACAAGGAAGTAAAATAATTTGGTTGGATACCTAAAACTCTGAAAAAGGTATAAAATCAAAATTTTGATGAGAAATAAATTAAATTTATCAGAATAAATGCATAGATTTTCACTGAGGAAACCAAAATCAAATGTACATGGAATAGAATGGCAGTTATCTGACTTGGTAACACTATTTATGAAAAGGTTTTGGAATTGTATTGATTGAGAACAGAACATAAATCAGCTGTGTGATATAGTGGTACAAAATATGAGTGCAGTTTAATCTGCATCAACACAATTAAAGATTCTAAATCATTAAAAGTAATTCTGTGTTGAGTACTTTGTTAAGTACTATGTTGAGTACTGGATACTGCATTTCAAAAAGGATTTTAAAAATTACCAGAAAATCAGAGAAGAGCAACAAGAATTTTCATGAGACTAGAAATCAGTCCTCTAAAATGAGATTGAAGGAATTGATAATTTATAGCTTTGAGAATACTGAGGAAAAATAACATTCAAAAGAAACTCAAGACTTGTTCACCATCATTCTGGAGTACATGATAGAATAACGAATTTAAGTTATGGGAAAGGCAAATTCCATCTGAATGTCAGAACAAAAATTAACTTATAGCTATAAAAACAGTTCAAGAAAGGAACCAATTTCCCAGGTATCTTGTGGGCTGCTTTTCACTATACATGCCCATTTGTTCCAGGTGCTTTTATTTGGATTTATCAACTGAGTCAAAAATTTAAAGTTCATCATAAAATTCTTCAAACATTCCTTTTGCAGGGAATTCTGCTCCACACATTTCATATAGCAAGGAGAAGAACTCTCTCTTTGTTAGTCCTTAGACAGTGTGGAAGCACAGCCAGTTCCTTATAGCTGCATACTGAACTTTTGTGCACTTCCCTCACCCTAGTAACCCTCATGTTACTAAGTGCAAATACAAGCAAACAAAAAATCAGAACTGCCAAGAACAGGCAATTTCCTCCCAGAGTATTTGTGAGTAGGTAAATATACTTTAGGGTCAAGATGAGTTTCTTAAAGCTTTTGTATTTGATGTGGTTAACTGAATACCTTGCAAGGATTTAATGACTAAGTCAGTTCTGTGTACCTGACCTTCTATAGCAGCATTCCAGAAGAGAAAAGTGCCTCTGAAACAGGCTTTCTTCAAGTGCTAAGACAGAAATAGTTCCTCTGAAGAATGCTCTCTAGCAGGGAAGCTGAGATCATCTGTATCTATTTTGGTTTTCAAATGCCTTTTGCCATTCCTTCCTTGACAAGGGATG
This sequence comes from Azemiops feae, assembly GCA_023970755.1. Classification (NCBI taxonomy): domain Eukaryota; kingdom Metazoa; phylum Chordata; class Lepidosauria; order Squamata; family Viperidae; genus Azemiops; species Azemiops feae. Next base: position 15,592 of record JALGBA010003253.1, on the reverse strand, counting down.
TGTGTGTATGTACATACATATACATATACATCCATTGTCAAGGAAGAAATGGCAAAAGGTATTTCATATATATATATATATATATATATATATATATATATATATATATATATATATATATATATATATATATATATATATATATATATATATATATATTGATAACTACAAAAATACGAATCCCGGGCATATCTGTTCAATAACACAGTCCTCGATCTCCGGGAGAAATATAAACCAGCTGTTTATTGTTAAAAAGTTTAAAACAATAAAAACAACTATTTACAATATTAAAACAACTTAGCTTTTGCTGGTCCCCTGCCAGCGTCCTCAGAGTAAAGTTTTGGGGTGGAAATTACCTTTATAAACCTTGCTAGCCTAACTGCTTACTCATTGACCGTGTGATAGGGCCATCCGTCCTGGCTGACCGTAATTCCCGCCTCCTCTTTTTTGCACTCCAGTTCTCCAACCTTCCTCCCTCCCATCCTTGTCAATCCCCTCCTTCCTGGCGTTGCTGGAAAGCAAGCCAACGGCGGCAACGCCAGGAAGGAGGGGATTGACAAGGATGGGAGGGAGGAAGGTTGGAGAACTGGAGTGCAAAAAAGAGGAGGCGGGACAATTAAGGCAATTACGGTCAGCCAGGACGGATGGCCCTATCACACGGTCAATGAGTAAGCAATTAGGCTAGCAAGGTCTATAAAAGTAATCTCCACCCCCGAAACTTCACTCTGAGGACGCTGGCAGGGGACCAGCGAAAGCTAAGTTGTTTTAATATTGTAAATAGTTGTTTTTATTGTTTTAAACTTTTTTAACAATAAACAGCTGGTTTATATTTCTCCCGGAGATCGAGGACTGTGTCATTGAACAATATATATATAATATATATATATATATAAAATGCCTTTTGCCATTCCTTCCTTGACAATGGATGTATATGTATATGTATATGTATATGTATATGTATATGTATATGTATATGTATATGTATATGTATATGTATATGTATATGTACAGTATATGTATATGCAGTGGTGGATTCAGTTGGTTCACACCACTTCGGCAGAACCGGTAACTAATTTTTTGTTGCCCAGGTCCAGAATGGACTTCCAGAAGCGGCATCCAGACAGAGAACCGATTGTTCACATATTTGAATCCCACCACTGTGTATATGTATATGTATATGTATATGTATATGTATATGTATATGTATATGTATATGTATATGTATATGTATATGTATATGTATATGTATATGTATATGTATATGTATATGTATATAATTTTTTTTAAAAAAATCAAAGACAACTGTGGAAAACACGTTGCTAGAACAAAACCACAGGTATCTTTGCTGCCTTCCTTCCCTCCCATGTAAGCCTTCTCCCCAGCATCAACACAACAGAGTTGCCAAGAAGTATAGCAGCCAGCAAGACAAAAATACAATGTAAAAAATAGATGCAAGTGCTCTACATGCTGGCCATTGATAGAAAAAGAAGAAGAAGCCTCAGAGAGAGGGGACTTAACATAGAACAGGCTTAATAAAAGAACATTGATGCATACTAGTAATAGTACAGAGCACAATACAGGTAGTCCTCGACTTACAACAGTTCATTTAGTGACCATTTGAAGTTACAACAACACTGAAAAAAGTGACCTGTGACCTTTTTTCACACTTACAACTATTGGTCACATGATCAAAATTCAGATACTTGGCAACTGACTTAACCAACGGTTGCAGCGTCCCGAGGTCATGTGATCACCTTTTGGGATTTTCTGACAAGCAAAGTCAATGTAGAAGTAGATTCACTTAACAACCGTGTTACTAACTTAACAACTACACTGATTCATCTAACAACTGTGCCAAGAAAGGTCGTAAAATGGGGAAAAATTCATTAAAAAACTATCGCACTTAGCAACAGAATTTTTGGGCTCAGCTGTGATTGTAAGTCGAGGACTACTTTATAGAGAATAATAGATAACAGAGAAATAGTTAATAGTAATTGAATAGAAATACTATAAAGTATAGTATAAACATTGTCATACAAATAGTAATTGAAGATAATATATCCTACTAATTATCATAGTAGGAATATAGAGAAAGTAGTAGAATAGAATAGAGAAAGAATTCACATATCACTTTTATATGTCTGTTTTTACAGAATAAAACATCTCCCCAACCCTTAAAGGGAGATACAAAAACCACATGTACAGGGTCCAGTGCTTTTGTGTCCCTCTCTTGAGACTGGGTCAATCTAATTTGGTACAGTTTAAATAAGTAGCACCCACTTGCCATTTCTTTCTTATCCAGCTTGGACCACCTTATGATGCCTCCTTTGTAACAAGCTTTGCTTTGAATGCCTTATCAATCAAAGGCAAGATAAAAACTGAAATAATAAAGTGCCTTGGTTGCGACTCATAAATCCTGAGACCATCTTCTTACCAAACTCTTATTGGTAGTTGACTTCCCTTCTCCTGCTTTTCATTTTTGGATAGCTCCAAGAAGGCCAATGAAGCCATAGGAGTAGGTTCATTTTTTAATTTAAATATGGAAATATCCTTAAATTTGTATGGTTGTGAAGGTGCTTGGTGCCATCCCCTTTTACTTAATCTCTCTTTCTCTCTGTCACGGGCGCATGCACACATGCACAAATATCTTTCCAAAACTTTTCAGGCGTATCAAGTTACTTTTCCTTTTCTTTTGCACCCCCACCCTGGGGTCCTTTTTGATTCCAACATTGCTAATTCAACGCAGATTTTTCGTGTGACATCAAGCAGATCACAAAATCTGATGCATTTAAATAAATGTGCCAGTCAGAAACATTTGCTACCAGCCTCCTTCTGATTTCAAGCAGATGCACTGAAGTATCCAAATGATTAAAAAAGAAAAAATCTAGGGTGGGTTTTGAATGATTTCATCTTGATTTAAAATCAACATTTATTTACATAAAACTAACATCTTTGCTACTTTCATTGCCTTTACATTAAGATCTGCGAACTAAAATTCTGTTCTGGAGTCGGGATCTGTGCAGAAATTTAACGCTCTAGACTATAGGGGCAGAATTCATATTCATCTTTTATATCTTGCAGAGAAATAGATTTACAAATACAAGCAGTCCTTCGGTTGCAATCATTTGTTTAGTGACCATTCAAAGTTACAATGGCACAGGAAAAAAGTGACTTATGACTGGCACCTACAACTGCCACCCCCATGATGGCACATGATAAAAATTTGGGAGCTTGGCAACTGGTGTGTATTTATGACAGTTGCATGGTTCTGGAGTGGTTCCCAGCCAGCTTCTGAAAAGCAAAGGCAATGAGGGAAGCTGGACTGCATAATTCACAAAACAACTGCAGGGAACCTGCACTTAGGAACCATTGCGAAAAGGTTGTAAAATTGAGTATGACTCATTTAACAACTGCCTTGCTTAGCAGTGGAAATTCTGGTCCCAATTGTTCTGGCCATACGTTAAGGACTACCTGTATTATTTCTAGATTAGAGTCTAAAGTATGGCTGCATTCTTAGCAATTCAAAAAGAGTAGCTTAGCAAACAAAATGTTGTTTTGCCCGCAGGTAATTCTTGCTTGTCCAAAGCAGCAAGATGCATGGCTATGGTTATCAATATAAGGAACACGGATTAAGCTTCATTTTGAGACATATACGAAGTGAATAATATAAGCATCGAGAGTCCTCTGTCTCTGGCAATTTATATGCACATTCTGATGTTGGGTAAAGGAGGCAGAGTTCATTGTCTGCAAACCCCAAGAGCTATTAATTCCTCTAGTGGTTTTCATGAAAACAAGAACCACTTTGTAACTCATACATATGTAACTACATTTTGAATAAGCATCTGTCTTCGGGGACATGAAATATATACATGAAATCGATAGGAAACTGAGGCTTCTGTCATAATAAACACAGTTATCCATGAAGGCTATAAATAATGGAGTCTTTCTCCACGTTCATTCTTAAGCTAATTCTCTAATATATGGGAACTGCTGTACACAGCAGAATGCCTTTCTAGCCACCACACTACAGAACTTAGTGTCAGAAAAGCATGGGGTTTTTAAGCATCTGGGAGCAATGTTATTTGTGTCACAGGAGGCAAAGAGGATTTTGTCTGCAATGAGATCTGACTGTACTACAGGTCAGTGCTCCACTGAAGTTGATTTAATTATCAGATGACTTGCAGCTACTGAAAACATCTGGGAATCAGTGTCAGCCACCGGTGTGCTCACATGGTTCAGGCAGTCCTGCCTTGTGATTAGCAATGGCTCCTGCTACAGTTCAGCACGGTTCAAGAACGTGTTTCAGAGCTTCATCCTGAGTGAATCTTGACCTCAGTTGTCCTGTTTGCAGCATGTTGTTTTAAACTCCCTTGCAGTTCCCTTTGGTGTAATTGTTCATTCTGTGTGATTGTCCGAACCTGAATATATATATTAGAGAAGTCTATTATCCGGTATTCCTATTTTTTTTAATAATTCTGTAAAATCATTTCATGATCTGCTTCACTATGCTAGTACATCAGTAGCACTATTTTCTAGGCATGCATACTCAAGCCCAGAAGATCCCAGGAGGACGTCAAAGGCATGCATACCCATGACCAGAAGATCCCAGGAGGACCTCAGAGCAACCACATTCAGCCTTCAAAGCAGCTGCAGTCATTTTGTAGTTTCAAGGAGTGGGTCTAAAGATGTGCTTTGCTCACTGAGTCGCTTATACAGTCCAACTATTCTGTATTGTCAAAGTGCAAGCCCATACATAGTTTGCCACTAAAAAAAAAATACAGCAACACAAAAATCAGAGATGGCCAATGACTAAAACAACAGTAATGAAAGTACAAACAGGAATACCAATTTCATAGTTCCTATCAATGGACTGAAGTCACAATAAGGTACATTTTAGGTGAACCCCATTATGCAAATGGAAGACCAGACACATCCTCAACTTAATTTCCAATGGCTCATCACATTATTTTATATCATTCACAGATTATTTTTAATTTTCAAAGAAAAAACAAGGCTGTTCAAAAAAAAAGAAAAGAAAAAGAAAAACCAAGCCATACCTAGTAAGCAAAAGATTGGTTTTGATTACTGCCTACAAGGAGATATAATTGGAACATTCAGTGATCTTGGATTTCCTGAAAGAAGAAAGGAAGAAAAAGATGGGAATTGGGAGGGCCAGTATAGCACAATGCATAAGGTATTTGATCAGGGAGACGGGTTCAAATATTTACTTGAATATGGTATTTAGTAGGTTATGTTTGACCAATCATTACATCTTACTTTAACCCATCTCTGAAGATTGTTATGAAAATAATATGGACAGGAGAGGATTATATAGCCTTTTTGAGGTTCTAGAAGTGGGAAAATCAGTGTAATAAATACCACCATCCAGGTGGTAGCATTATGTTGCCCAACCATGTAGTAGAATTTGGTGTTCAGGTACAATTCAGTAATTGCTGAGTAAACAGTCTAACCAAACTTGGTCAATTTATTTATTTATTTGTATTCTGCCTTTATAATAATTTTTACAAATACCTCAAGGTGATGAACATATGCCACACATTTTCCTCCTATTTTTCCCACAACAACCCTGTGAGTTGAGTTGGCCTGAGAGAAAGAGTGACTGGCCCAAGGTCAGCTGCTAATTTCATGGCTGTTTTTTAGAGGCTTTCCATAGGGCAGCAAAATCATGGCCAGTTGAACACAGTAAAGGTAATTTGAACTGTTGTATTTTAACAGCACCATTGTGGACTATTGTGGGGTCCACCCTGTATGGGTAGGTGTGTAGAGTAAGCTGTCCTAGCATGAGAAATGTTGAAGAGGTAGTACAAGTATTGGTGAAATGAGATTGGTTAGAAAAAAAGTTGGCTTCAATAATTAGATAAAATACACAGAGATTTAACTATTAAACAAAGCAATGTTTTTCCAAACCTTTACCCAGGAACCAGAATAAGAACAACAAATAAAACATTTTCTGTTGGTATTCCTTGCATATGTCAAAAATAAGTTTTTTTCCCCTCTGAGCAACCAGTCATTTCAGAAAAGAGTTTATGATCTCTTTCTGTTTGCAATTGCTGATCTGCACATTTAAATACTGACCACGTAGAATTTGTTTACATTTTTTTTGTTGGACCAAATATCTCCATTGATCTAATAAGCTTCTGTGCATTCCTCCCTGCAACAGCCTAGATAATGAATTAACTCCCCTTCATCGTAAGCCAAATCAATCAGATAAAAGAATGTTATAAGCATTTAGCAGCACCAAACAAGATGCCTAAGGCTACAGATACTCCAATGATAGATAAGGATGCATCCTTTGGTAAAACAATCCAGATTCATTCTAATAAATCAAGCTGCATTTAAAAAAGTTAAATACCAAATGGCTAAACATCCATTCTCCAGGAAAATAAATGTTTTTCAACTATATCTAACTAAAACATATGACTTTATACATTTGGGAGTGCTTTTTGTAATCAGTTAAATGGTTAATGTTGAACTTCTAACACATATATTTATTTACATAATTATTTCATTTTAATGTCAAATTGTCTTTTGATAACCTCAAGGGGGAAAACTGTAATAAATCCATTCAACAATGCCAGATAGCAGTCTATTCTGCAAATTTGATTTCAGTGAAAATTAATTAAATGAAAGTGAGTATTTATAATCAACAGCTCTGTATTTAATAATTTCTACATTCTGTCACATTAGATTCAGTGACCATTTGTGGAGAGAATCCAGGGGACATATCTAGGGATTCAGGGACATGCATAAGACCCTGGGCTTTGAATTAAACAGTTGAAACCAAATAGTCTTCAGCAGAACCCATATCTTCCCTTCATTTCCCTCCATTCCCTTCATTCATCTAGTATCCATGTTGCAGAGAAATTTGTAATTCATTTCTCTACCTCTACTTTTTGGATTTTACAGAAAGAAAAATAAATGTAGTTTTCCACCTTGGTTTGTTCAAACCCACAACAAGTTTTTGTTCATTTTGTTAATTGCAGGTCTTTGTCCAGCATACAAACAATTGTAGCAGACAGGTTCCCTTCAATGGATTTGCTAGATGGGGTAGGCAGTTAAGACAAAAGGTTGCATGCAAGGAAGTGGAAAATTGTCCTAGCAGGAACCTATTAGTATGACAGGTAGTTAAACAAACAAGCAAGCCCTTGTTATGAAGGGTCAAATGCTAGATGAGAAAAAAAACCTCTTTGGGTTACAGTGGTCTCCAGATTTCTAATTTTTGAAGCACTTCACTTCATGTGTGCCATGTAGGATTTTATGGCTGTTATTATGTTGAAGAGTTTAAAGAATATTATACACAAATGCTTCCAGACTGAGTTGAAGAAAATGTGTGGACAGATTCAAACTTAGCAAAATGTAAAAGCCACCTGAAATCAGAATCAGAATAGAGCTGGAAGGGACCTTCAAGGTCTTCTAGTCCACCCCCTGCACAAGCAGGAGAACCTATGCTATTTCAGACAAGTGACTGTCCAGTCTCTTCTTAAAACCTCCAGTGATGAAGCACCCACAACTTCTGATGGCAAGCTGTTCCAGTGGTTAATTGTTCTTACTGCTAGGAAGTTTCTCCTTAATTCCAGGTTGCTTCTCTCCTTGATTAGTTTCCATTCATTTGGCATTTTGGTTGAACATTTTGCCATATGGCTATAGTTTGAAGAAAAACATTTAAGATTTCTTACACTTTTAAAAAGTGTATTGCAGTCTATATATCCACACTTAGGAATTCTTGAAGAGTCTAATAAAATCAGTAGGACTTAAGCATAATTACTTTAAGTCTCATTAATTTCGATGGCTCTGCTATAAGTATGATCAGATCTAGATCAAAAACCAATGTTCCCATCTTAAATTGAAACCTAAAACAACAAGCATATTATTAATGAAAGCAAAACAATTGATATAGTGAATGGGTAGGCAAGACCCAGCCCCCACATTCATTGCTTGCCAGCTCTTCATATTAGATAGCAAGTTGTTGGTCCAGACATAGTCAATAACTCCTCTAGACAGCTGCTTGCTCTGAGTTATGTGCAAAGTCAGCTTATCCAAACACTTCCCATTCTGCTAGAGGAAAAAAAAGTTCATCTCCTGTAAAAATAACAAAGTTGATGGATGAGAGGTTGAAAATCAAAGAATGTTACAATCTGCCCTCAGTCTCAGATTTAAGGTAGAATTTATAGGAAGCAGGTTTGTCCAAATATCAGAACTGGCAAGACCTAACAGCTGTTGTCTGTTCCCTCTAGGACAGGGGTGTCAAACTGCTGGCCCGTGCTGGTTGCATCATGCAGAGGCTGCGCCCACCTCAGCTCTGGCAATGTGAAAAAAGTCATGATATGTCGTGTCATGTCACATGACGTGGCGAGTTTGACACCCATGCTCTAGGCTAAAGAAAACTTTAGTTAGGAAATGCACTGTTTAAGCCCATTTTATTGTCCATGGAGATTATTAACACTGATAATTATGATATGCTTCCTGTGGAGACACACTTGGTCAATTTCACCCTACAAAGGATGAAAAGGTTTAAAGTGGTTTTTATGACTTTATATGTAGGTCAAGGGAGGCTTTTGCCTATGGAATGGATTGTGTGTGTGTGTGTGTGTGTGTGTGTGTGACCTGGATTGCACATCACAAGGAAGGATAAGGGTGGGTTTTATTCTCAAAGAATTTCTAATAGGGGAAATCTGAATACTCTAAGAAGATTTTTATTTTATCCAAAATATAGTTTATATCAACAGCAGCATTAAGAGAACTGACCCAAAATCCTGTTAAAGGCAGGGTTTGACACTTTGAGTTGGATGTCACTATCTTGCACTGTTAGATTCATGCAGGTGTGTGAACTGGAAATTTAGATTCTGAGATGAAGTAAGATAATTGGAGGGATTCTTTTTTAACATTTCTTCTGAGTGCAGTGAGTAAGCCAAAGCAGATATGGCAGCCTTTGATATTGCAGAGGTAGATTGACATGTGGTACAATAGCCTGGTTCTAAGTCTCAGTGGATATGAAGGAGTTTATGTCCGAGTAATGATTGTTATATATCATAAAATGAATGTAGGTGCTTTATGCCATAGAAATTATACTTCTATGGTATTTGGAAGACTCACAGACTCAGTCCATCAAGCTTGCTTTTGCAGGCCAGTTATTGATTTCATGCGGCATACACAGTTTCATAGCTATAACTACCTGATACATATTCTGATCATGATAAAAACATTTTAGATGCAATTGTATCAGAACTTTGCAGCAACTAACTGACTTCATCCTATGTATTAAACCCGATCACTTTTTTCAGAACACTTTTAACATAATTATTATAGATTGTGGCGATACTTTTACTGCAGTGTACACGAAAGCCAGAAAATAACAAAACATCATTATCTATTTGTGCTTGATACAATGCTTCATTTTTCTAGCAGTGTTTCCGGATGACTGATCGTCCAAGTGTTTAAAATCAACATAAGGGCTTCAATGTGCAAATGACAATTCACATTACCAGTTTACTACCAATAATTATATTTATGTATTTAACACCGCCACCAAAAATAATAATGCTCAGAACACATGAAAAGATACCCTTTCTAGTAAAAGCCACAAGGGATTTGATTACCATATAGAAACTCACAATAGAAATTTTCAAACCAGAATACTAGGGACAGTGATTAATTACTTACAATATCCTAATTTATTTCATTGAAGGGAGCTCCATTTTTTCTGATGTCTCTTGCTCTTTTTTTAACCCTCTATGTGTTTCTTTTTCTCTTGCATTACTACTGAGAGCAAATCACTGAGAATCTTTATTTCAGAGTCTCAATTTCTTGATTTTGATTCAGAATTCACCTAAGGTTTAAGGGAAATTACATCTTGGTATTTTTCTGCCCTGTCTCACCATCATCTCATTGTAGCCATTGATTGATAGCTTCCTTCAAGTCAAGCTTTTATATATATATATATATATATATATATATATATATATATATATATATATATATATATATATATATATATGTAGGTCTTTGGTAATTCGGGTTTTCTCCCGTGTAAAATTGGAAGTGTCTTGGCGACGTTTCGACGAAGTCTCATTCGTCATCTTCAGGCTGGTGTCTCTTCGGCTTCGTGCTTCTAGGAGCAATGTGTGATCGCAGCTGTTTCTTCCTTTTAACTGCCAGTGGAGGTATGAACTGATTGGATGGGAGCTTGGCTGTGTTTTGATTGGGTGGAGGTGTGTTCTGATTGGTTAGGGGCTTGGCTGTGCTCTGATTGGATGGGGATTGGCTGTGCTCTGATTGGCGGGGTGTGTGCTCTGTTTGGGTGGGGGCCCTGTTGTGCTCAGATTAGTCTGAGTTGCAGGGGGATTTGAGATGGAGAGCTGCATTGCTGTTGTTTGGCTTCGCGTTCGTGGTCGTGCCACATCTTCAAGGTGGGTGTCAGTTTGCTTCATGTATGGATTGGAGGGGTTTAAAATGGCTAATGATGCAGCTGTGGTCTGGTTTCTGGTTTGAGGTCGTGCCTCATCATCGGTGTGGGTTTGGGTTTGCTTTTTGCGTGGATGTGTGGTGGTGACATCCTGTGTGGTTTTCGTGAGTGTGGGTCTAGTGTCATTCTTTGTGTTAGGGACTCGTTTGTCAATAAGGGTGGGTTTCCAAATGGCTGGTAGGCGGGAGGTATCATCTCGTTTATTCATGCTGTGTGGGCGTTTTTCTATCTCGATGGCTTCTCTGATTATTCTGTTGTTAAAGTGTTCGGTTTTGGCGATAGTTCTGGTATTTTTAAAGTCAATTTTATGTCCTGTGGCTTTAAGGTGTTGGACCAGGGAGAAGTTGGTTCCTCTTTTCTGACTGAGTTCTTGTGTTCTTCAATGCGTGCACTTATTCTTCTGTTGGTTTGTCCGATGTATGTGGTGGGGCAGGCGGTGCATGGGATTTCATATACTCCTTGATTTTCTAACTCAATTTTGTCTTTGGGGTTTCTTAGGATGGTGGATATTTTTCGGTTTGTGCAGAAAAATATCCACCATCCTAAGAAACCGACACGTAGAATTGCCCCCGGCATATCAGACATTGAAGGCATGTGAGGAACAAGCTAGGATGCGGACGGCGTTCACAGGGGGCAGAATTAGGGAAGGCGATCATCGTATGGAAAGGGAATTGGACCCACGATGAGCCGCTGGAACAAAGGAGGAGGAAAGGGATGGGAAGGAGGGGGGGAAGGTGAGGCAGTTGGCAAACGCACCAACGGCGGCAGCGTTGGGAAGGATAGGATCTGCAAGGATGAGAGGGGGTGAGTTCAGGAGCGAGCCGGCAGATAGCCCAGCTGGTCGTGGGCAGATGAGGCAGAGGGACGGGATGCGGCTGTGCACACGCACATCCAAGCGCGGAAGGAAATCGGAGGAAATAGCACTAATAGGGATAGATAGTGGAAGACAGGAACAATGGGAAGACAAACGGGATGGAAAGGAGGGGAGCAGCGATGGGAAGGCATCTGAGGCGCCGGATCTGGGTGTGGGGCCCAGGGCGAGTGCGGGGGAGCAGCTGGAGGGCAGGCTAACGGCGGCAGCGCCAGGAAGGAGGGGATTGACAAGGATGGGAGGGAGGAAGGTTGGAGAACTGGAGTGCAAAAAAGAGGAGGCGGGACAATTAAGGCAATTACGGTCAGCCAGGACGGATGGCCCTATCACACGGTCAATGAGTAAGCAGTTAGGCTAGCAAGGTTTATAAAAGTAATTTCCACCCCAAAACTTTACTCTGAGGACGCTGGCAGGGGACCAGCGAAAGCTAAGTTGTTTTAATATTGTAAATAGTTGTTTTTATTGTTTTAAACTTTTTAACAATAAACAGCTGGTTTATATTTCTCCCGGAGATCGAGGACTGTGTTATTGAATATATGTAGGTCTTTGGTAATTCGGATTTTCTCCCGTGTAAAATTGAAAGTGTCTTGGCGACGTTTCGACGAAGTCTCATTCGTCATCTTCAGGCTGGTGTCCCTTCGGCCTCGTGCTTCTAGGAGCAATGTGTGATCGCAGCTGTTTCTTCCTTTTAATTGCCAGTGGGGGTATGAACTGATTGGGTGGGAGCTTGGCTGTGTTCTGATTGGGTGGAGGTGTGTTCTGATTGGTTAGGGACTTGGCTGTGCTCTGATTGGATGGGGGGTTGGCTGTGCTCTGATTGGATGGGAGTGTGCTCTGCTTGGGTGGGGGCCCTGTTGTGCTAGGATTAGTCTGAGTTGCAGGGGAATTTGAGATGGAGAGCTGCATTGCTGTAGTTTGGCTTCGCGTTCGTGGTCGTGCCACATCTTCAAGGTGGGTGTCGGTTTGCTTCACGTATGGAATGGAGGGGTTTAAAATGGCCAATGATGCAGCTGTGGTCTGGTTTCTGGTCCGCGGTCGTGCCTCATCATCGGTGCGGGTTTGAGTCTGCTTTTTGCGTGGATGTGTGGTGGTGACATCATGTGTGGTCTTCGTGAGTGTGGGTCCAGTGTTGCTCCTTGTGCTAGAGATTCGTCTGTCAATAAGGCTGGGTTTCCAAATGGGTGGTAGGCGGGAGGTATCATCTCGTTTATTCATGCTGTGTGGGCGTTTTTCTATCTCGATGGCTTCTCTGATTATTCTGTTGTTAAAGTGTTCAGTTTTGGCAATAGTTCTGGTATTTTTAAAGTCAATTTTATGTCCTGTGGCTTTGAGGTTTTGGACCAGGGAGGAAGTTGGTTCCTCTTTTCTGACTGAGTTCTTGTGTTCTTCAATGTGTGCGCTTATTCTTCTGTTGGTTTGTCCGATGTATGTGGTGGGGCAGGCGGTGCATGGGATTTCATATACTCCTTGATTTTCTGACTCAATTTTGTCTTTGGGGTTTCTTAGGATGGTAGATATTTTTCGGTTTGTGCAGAATGCTGTCTTGATGTTGTGTTTGTGGAGGATCTTGCTGATTTTGTCTGTGGTGCCTTTTATGTATGGGAGGAGGGCTTTGCCGTTTTCTTGTTCTATGTCTTGGATTTTAGTGGGGGTTTCTTTTTGGATTAAGTTGGTAATCTTATTTCTTTGGAATCCGTTGGATGTTAGTACATTAGTGAGAGTGTGTAATTCGGTTTTTAGGTGTTGTTCGTCAGCTAAGCGTTTTGTTCTCGAGATGAGTGTCTTGGCTACGGAGTTGATCTGTGCTGGGTGGTGGTGTGAGAGTGCGTGCAGATAGCGGTTTGTGTGTGTTTTCTTCTGGTAGATGGTGTGTCCTAGGGAGCCATTGGATTTCTTGTAGACTAAGACATCCAGGAAGGGAAGTTGGTTGTTAGCTTCTGTTTCCATGGTGAACTGTATTTTGGGGTGTAGGCTGTTGAGGTGTGTGAGGAAGTTGTCTAGTTTTTCTTTCCCATGTGGCCAGATTATGAAGGTGTCGTCTACGTATCTGAGCCAGAGTTTGGGTTTGTGATCCGATTTTTCTAGAGCTTGGGTTTCAAAGTGTTCCATGTAGAGGTTTGCAATGACAGGTGAGAGGGGTGATCCCATGGGTGCTCCTATTTGTTTGTATTTTTGTCCGTTGTAGATGAAGTATGTGTTGGATAGGCAATGGTTGGTCAGATCTAGGATGTGCTTGGGGGGGTTATATTTGTTTTGGATAGCTGTCAAGGCTTCTTTGATTGGCACTTGGGTGAAGAGGGAAATGACCTCAAAGCTCACGAGTAGGTCTCTGGGCTGTAGGTTTTGTTTCTTTATGATCTCTATGAATTGGAATGAGTTTTTTACATGTGAGGTGATGGATTCTGCATAGGGCTGTAGTTGTTTGGCGAGAAATTTGGCTAGGTTTTGTAGAGGTGAGCCTATGGAGCTGACTATGGGTCTAAGTGGGGTTCCATCTTTGTGTATCTTGGGGAGACCATAGAGCTTAGAGCATCTGGATGATTTTTCTCTGGGAATGATTCTTTGCTGGATCTCTTCGCTGATGGGGGAGGCTTTTATTTTGGATCTGGTGGTTTTTTCCAGGTAGGTGGTGGGATCTGTGTTTAGGGGTTTGTATGTGGAGTCTTAGAGTAGGTTGGTTAATTTGGTTTGGTAGTCAGATGTGTTCATAACCACCGTGGCGTTGCCGTTGTCTGCTGGTAGGATTATTATGCTGGTGTCTTCTTTCAGGTTAAGTAGTGCTGTCTGTTCCTCTTTGTGTAAGTTGCTTTTGTGTTGCTGTGTTGTGTTGTTTGGGTGGCTTGCTGGTGCAGAGGATGTTGGAGATTTTGAGTCTGATTCTGTTGGCGTCGTCGGGGTTGATTTTGGTCAGGCTGGTTTCAACTCCACATATAATGGTTTCCGTGGGGATGTGTTTGGGAGCGACTGCAAAGTTGAATCCTTTGGAAAGGACATTGGTTTCGGCTTTGGTGAGGATCCTATCTGAGATGTTATGCACTGTTTGTTTCATGTGTGGCTGTGAGGGAGGAGGGGTTTGTTTCTGGCGTTCTTGTAGTCTTCGGAATTTGTTGGTGTGTGTGTCTGTCTTGAGGGTGGTCTGTGTTTCGGCTCTCCAGACGGCGAGTTGTTTGGATTTGTCCCAAAGTGCGGGGTGGATCTTGTTGCTGAGTTTGAGGTGAAGTGTGAGGAGATCTTTGTTGATTCGGTCTAGGAGGAATCTTTTTGTGTGAAGTTCATTTCTGATTAGGGCTAATTCTGTTCTTTTCAGGATGCGTTTGGTGGCTGCAGAGTTGGAGTGGAATTTCAATTGGAAGCATGTGGGGATTAAATTTTGATCTCGGCAGTTGCGTAAGAATGCGAGGTCACATAAAATGGAAGCTCTTTGGACTTCGAGTTTTTCATAGGTCCTGGTCAGATGGTAGATTTCCTCCCCGTAGAGGTACGATATTTGTTTTCTGAGGTTTTCACGGGTGTTTGTATGTAGGTCTTTGGTAATTCGGGTTTTCTCCTGCGTAAAATTAGAAGTGTCTGGGCAACGTTTTGACGAAGTCTCATTCGTCATCTTCAAGTTGGTGTTTTCGGCTTCCTGCTTCTAGGAGCAATGTGTGATCGCAGCTGTTTCTTCCTTTTAACTGCCAATGGGTATGAACTGATTGGGTGGGAGCTTGGCTGTGTTCTGATTGGGTGGAGGTGTGTTCTGATTGGTTAGGGGCTTGGCTGTGCTCTGATTGGATTGGCTGTGCTCTAATCCAATCAGAGCACAGCCAAGCCCCTAACCAATCAGAACACACCTCCACCCAATCAGAACACAGAACACAGCCAAGCTCCCACCCAATCAGTTCATACCCACTGGCAGTTAAAAGGAAGAAACAGCTGCGATCACACATTGCTTCTAGAAGCACGAAGCCGAAAACACCAACCTGAAGATGACGAATGAGACTTTGTCGAAACGTCGCCCAGACATTTCTAATTTTACGTGGGAGAAAACCCGAATTACCAAAGACCCGTGAAAACCTCAGAAAACAAATATATATACTGTATATATATTTTCCAACAACCCAAGAGATGTCTCTACACATGGACATCACCAGACGGTCAACACAGAAATCAGATTGACTATGTGCTCTGCAGCCAAAGATGGAGAAGCTCTATACAGTCAGTAAAAACAAGACCAGGAGCTGACTGTGGCTCAGATCATG
>JALGBA010003252.1:0-38921 GCA_023970755.1 Azemiops feae | reverse complement strand
TAGATGATAGATAGATAGATAGATAGATGATAGATAGATAGATAGATAGATAGATAGATGATAGATAGATAGATAGATAGATGATAGATAGATAGATAGATAGATAGATGATAGATAGATAGATAGATAGATAGATAGATAGATAGATAGATAGATAGATAGATAGATAGATAGATAGATAGATAGATAGATAGCAATAGCAATAGCAATAGCAACAGCACTTAGACTTATATACCGCTTCATAGGGCTTTATAGCCCTCTCTAAGCAGTTTATGGAGTCAGCCTATTGCCCCCAACAATCTGGGTCCTCATTTTAGCGACCTCGGAAGGATGGAAGGCTGAGTCAACCTTGAGCCGGTCAGGATTGAACTGCCGAACTGCAGGCAGCCGGCAGTCAGCAGAAGTAGCCTGCAGTACTGCATTCTAACCACTGCGCCTCCATGGCTCATAAGCCACCACCCGAGATATTTTTCACCATGGCATATAGAGCGAGACCTTTTTATGAGCGACGCCTGGATTGTGACCCTTCCTTTCCATCTGGCTTTCACATTGACGTTGAGTATAATAACGCTTGCTGTGCTATCTGGCATGAGTTGGTCTGAACTGATTTGATTTCTTCTTCTTGAATATCTTTCTGTAGCTTCTTTAGTTTGCTTGCTTTTTTTTTTTTTTTGAAACACATTATTTATATTTCATCCGTATATCATTTTGAAAACCTTTGCTGGAGAAGCAAACTAGAATATATTTCATGCCTGCGTGTGTTCCGGGTGTAAGGTTGGTGGTGCCTTTCAGAGAAGATTTTATCACTAGGGTGGGGTCTTTGGTGCTCTAAGGGGCTTGCACAAAGGAGAGGGGGGGTGTCAACTTATTCTCCAAAGGATCTGAAGGCAGGACAAGAAATTAATCAAGGAGAGAAGCAACCTAGAACTAAGGAGAAATTTCCTGACAGTTAGAACAATCAACCAGTGGAACGACTTGACTTCAGAGGTTGTGGGTGCTCCGACACTGGAGGTTTTTAAGAGGAGAGTGGACAACCATTTGTCTGAAATGATACAGGGTCTCCTGCTTGAGCAGAGGGTTGGACTAGAAGACCTCCAAGGTCCTTTCCAACTCTGTTATTCTGTTATATTCCCTGAGTTTGGTATTTTTCTTATAGACATTTCATTATACCAAACTAGGTAGCATCATCAGTGCTAGAAGGAAATAGACATTGCTATTATATTATATATCAGTGGCTTCCCCTGATAGTATTGTTGGTGATTCCTTGATTGGTCTGTTGTTTACTATTAGCTTGTTTGTCTGCGTTGGTAGTTTCTTGATTGGTGTATTGTTTAATTCTTGATTGTTAGTCTAATGTTAATCTTGATGTTGATCTCTGCTCATCTGGGTGTTGATTATCGCTGAGCATCAACTAGCATTGAGAAGAGACGGGGAAATCTCCTTAATTTCACAACACATGATTAACCACAGTTTCAACTGGGAAACTATGAGCATCCTAGACCAAACCAAGGCCAACAATGCTAGAGAATTCCTGGAAGCCTGGCACTTGGAGAAATCAGCCATCAACAGGCCCACAGAGATAAACAATGACTACTGTCAGAACCCATATCTACAGGGTTCCCCTTCCCCCCCCCATCCCATTCCTTTTCTTCTCTCTTTCATCCTGACCCAAGGCTCACTCTTTTCTCCCCCCCCCATACCCCTGGGGGGAGGGGGGGAGTGCTTGCGGGTTATTGCCTTGACTTCCTCTATCGCTATAATGTAACACTTCGCTTTCCTGCATATCTCTTCTGTGAACCATCTCTCTCCTGGATGTCAGCTAGTAAAGGGGGGGGGGAGAAGAAAGGAATGCAAACTCCAGCAACTGGGTTATCTCCGCGCTCCCAGGAGAAGGTGCCAAAAGCTGCCAAAACACCGCTGCTGAAACTGGAGACGGCCTGATGTTATCTCCCTTTTCCCGCAAGGAACATAACACCTGGGGATTGGCCTGTTTGAACTGACTGGATGAACTATGGGGTGGGGTTTTCCTTGGGACACTAGTTTAACCTATCGATCTGAGTAGGAAAACCTCAGATCCTGTCTATTGTGCCTACTGTCAACTTTTCCTAATAAAAGATCCTTTTGGAAGAAACTGCTTCCACGAGTTCTACTTTCTTGGGATGAGGTTTTGAAGTGGGCCCTGACAACTACATACCATTGAAAAGAGACAATCAAAAAGCCGAAAAGGAAACAAAAAGACCAAAACAGCTCCTCATCAGCAACCGTCACCCAGATGAGCAAAAGTCAACACCAAGATTAACATTAGACCAACAATCAAGAAGCAAACAACACCCCAATCAAGGAACTACCAATTCATACAAAGAAGGTAACAGTGAACAACAACCCAATGAAGGAAGTACCGAGAAGAAAACAACACTCCCAACACTGACTGGGCTAATATATAAACAGAGTCACTAATATATAAACAGAGAGCAAAGCCCACTCTCTTCTAGGACTGATGATGTTACCCAGTTGGGTCATGAAACATCTGCAAGGAACAACCAAGCTCAGAAAGCACCAAGGATTTCACAGAAATCAAAGTTAAAAGGGCTAAGAAAAAGCTGGTCCTTTTCAAGAAAATGAATTTAAGAACCCCTTACGAGTGCCCCAAATAGGGATGAAATCAAGATGATTGACTAGAAATATAATTTCGCCCTTTCAGCTGTCACTAGTGCCTTCCAGAACAGTAGTTCTATTGCGTCAATTTCTCCCACAGAAAAGAGATCTCAGGTCAATTTGGAGCAGTTTTTGTTATCTACAGGAGGGAAAAAAAAAGTCTTTATGCTCCGTCTAAACATTGAAGCCGATGGAAATTATTTGGAGCCAATAATTTTATCTGATGAATGTTTGCCATCTTCCAAGGGGCTGCCTTATTAATATTTACTTGCCTTGCTGAAATTGGTTGCTGCTACTTTCCTGCAATCGTTTTTCACCCTGGCAGGTAGACGATCATGGCAGATATTTTTTTGATGTCAGGTGGGTTTCTCGTGTGGGCGATATCATGTCGTTCATCAGAGCCGAAGTCTACAAAAGGAGAGACATCTGCTCTTGTCTTGAAGGAAAGGTTAGAGGCAGAGTCGAGAGCTTGCATTATCTTTTAAGATGAATGGTGAGCCCTTTCACATCACGTCTGACGTGTCTTCCTGAGCAGAGACCTTCTTGACTTGGTGTCCTTCTAGGACAGGGGTAGGCAAACCTTGGCTCTTTGTATGACTCGTGGACTTCAACTCCCAGAATACCTCATGAGCCAGCATGGATCAGCTTGGAAACCTATCCCTTCCCCTCAGCATGGCTGGCTCAGAGGAAATTCTGGAGTTGAAGGTTCCACGATGTCATAAAGAGCCAAGGTTGCCTACCCCTGGCTTAGGCCTAGACCGCTTTATGACTCATGGACTTCAACTCCCAGAATTCCTGAGCCAGCATGGCTCAGCTTGGAAACCTCTCCCTTCCCCTCAGCATGGCTGGCTCAGGAATTCTGGGAGTTGAAGTCCACGAGTCATAAAAGAGCCAAGGTTGCCTACCCCTGGCTTAGGCCTAGACCGCTTTATGACTCATGGACTTCAACTCCCAGAATTCCTGAGCCAGCATGGCTCAGCTTGGAAACCTTCCTTTTCCATCAGCAGCGGCTGCTCAGGAATTCGGGATGTGAAGTCCCCGAGTCATAAAAGAGCCAAGTGCTTACTCTGGCCTAGGGCCTAGGCCGCTTTTGGACTCGTGGACTCAACTCCAGCAATCTCCTGAGCCAGAGATCAGCTTGGAAAACCTCTCCCTTTCCCCTCAGCATGGTGCTCTCAGGAATCTCGGGGAGTTGAAGTCCAAGGTCATAAAAAGAGCCGAGGTTGCAGAACTCTGGCCTAGGCCTAGGCCGCTTTATGACTCGTGGACTTCAACTCCAGAATTCATGAGCCAGCATCGGGCCAGATTGGAAACCTCTCCCTTTTTCCCTCAGCATGGCTGCTCAGGATCTGGGAGTGAAGCCACGAGTCAAAAAGAGCCAAGGTTGCCTACCTCTGCCTAGGCTCAGGCCGATTTATGACTCGCTGGACTTCAAACTCCCAGATTCCTGAGCCAGCATGCTCAGCTTGGAAACCTCTCCCTTTCCCCTCAGCATGGCTGGCTCAGGAATTCTGGGAGTTGAAGTCCACGAGTCATAAAAGAGCCAAGGTTGCCTACCCCTGTTCTAGGAGAATGTTCAAACTTGTCATCCGGCAGTTATAAGAAGGTTTGTGATAGTGGGTGAATAGCTGTAGCCTGGGTGTGGGATGAGGGTAGAGGTTCATTCTCTGAGCTTGTGGGTTGGTTTCCAAGTGTAGAATTTTACAATTGGGAAAGTCCCTCACTCCACCTAATCCCACCACCTCAGTTCATAACTGCATATTAAACATCGACGGCGACTCTGGCTGAACTAATTTACACAAGGCAAGGCTAAAGTTTCTGGGTGTTTGAGCAATTCCGAATAATAGCTTTCACCTCTGAATGAAACCCATTATTTTTGTAAAGGTTTTGAAAAGGGAAGGGTCAGAGGTCAAGTGGGCTGCTATCAATCATAGGCAACCAGTGGTGAGAGTACTAACTAGCAGACAAATAATGTAGAAAAGGGATTTAATCAAGGACTGATGATGCTACCTAGTTGGGTAATGAAAAGTCTGCAAGAAAACCACCAAGCTCAGAGAGCACTACGGACCCCACAGTTGTTGTTGTTGTTATTGTTGTTGTTGTCATCCTCCTCCTCCTCCTCCCACACTCCCTTCTTGCACTGATGATGTTACCTAGTTGGGTAATGAAATGTCTGCAAGAAAATAACTAAGCTCCGAAAGCATCAAGGGCTTCACAATCTCCTCCCTCCTCCTGCTCCTCCCTTTCTCATTCTCCAGTCCATAAACCTCATAAAACAGCACTGATGATGTTACCTAGCTGGGTAATAAAACATATGCAAGAAAATAACCAAGTTCAAAAAGCACCAAGTCCTTCTCCTTCTCCTTCTCCTTCTCCTTCTCCTTCTCCTCCTTCTGCTCCCTTTCTCATTCTCCACTCCATAAACCCTATTCCCTTTCAGCACTTTTGATGTTACCAAGTTGGGTAAAGAAATATCTGCAAGAAAACAACCAAGCTCAGAGAGCACCAAGGACCCCACAGTCCTCCTCCTCCACCTCCTCCCTCCCTCCTCTCCACAAACCCCGTTTCCTTTTAGCACTGATGTTGCCTCGTTGGGGAATGAAACATCTGCAAGAAAACAGCCAAGCTCAGAGAGCACTAAGGACCCCTCATTTCATTCCTGAGCTACAAATATTCTCCTCTATCAGTACAGAAAAGTCCCTCCAGTAGATTAGAATCACACATACAATCTATGTACTGATCGTTGAGGGATGAACCTGAAGTGTGATTGTGTTCAGAGGTAGAATTCAAGCTTGAAGGTTAAGCGACTTCTCTGCTGATAGTTGGGCTACGGAAACTAGGGCCAGAATTGAAAGGGGTAGCTAAAAGCTCCTCGGATTTAATTAAAATATAAAGGAAAACTTTCTGGCGAACAGTGGAGTAGGTCTACCTCCTAGAAGTTGTCGATTCATCTCTGGGGGCTTTTAAGAAGAAGCTGGACAGCTAACCTCTTAATTGGTTTTTCTGCATATGGCAGAAGATTAGACCAGACGATCTTTGTGGTCCTCCTGATTCCACAATTCTACGTCTGTCTGCTTCACCGGGTGCCCCCTCAGGGCCCATCTGTAAAAAAAGAAGGCATTTCAACGTGCACTTGGGCTGCCAAAGAGCTCCCAATTTGTATTCAGCTAGCCTTTGGTCTGTTCATCTTTGAGCATCCCTGCTCTGTTGCTGCAGGCATTTTTGTCTCCAGACTGGTTTTATTACTCGAGCCACGAGCTGAGTGGAGATGAAAATGACCTCAAATGACTGAGGACAGGTAGCAATGTCAAGGAAGTTTCTGCTTTCCTCACCCACTCTCTTTTCTTGTGAAAGTTAGTCTTCCAACCAGGCCTTCTTCACCCTGGCTCTCCAAAGGAATGGGTCAGTCAAAGGAATGTGTTAAGATAGTCAACTTTAGTAGCTGCAACATGTGGGCTGCACAATGAGCCAGAACACATACTGTGTTTCCCCCAAAATAAGACCCGGTCTTATATATATTTTTTGCCTCCAAAAGAGGCACTAGGTCTTAATTTCGGAGAATGTCTTGCCTTAGGATCACCACAGCCAGGTCTCCCACGCCCGAAACCTGTCATGCCAGTGCTTGACTTCTTCTGCGGCCACTTGCTGCCACTTGCGGCCCAATGCCATGTGGCGCATTGTGCTGTTGCTGCTCCTCCCGGCAGGACACCGCGTGGCGCTTTGTGCCGTTTCCGCTCCTCCCGGCAGGACGCTGTGTGGATCTTTGGGCTGTTTCCACAGTGGAAACGGTCCAATGCACCACGTGGCCTCCTGCCATGAGCAACAGAAGCAGCCTGAATCGCGCGAACAATGGAAGTGGCCCGAAGCGCATGAGCAACTGTCAGGAAGTTTCTCCTTAATTCCAGGTTGCTCCTCTCCTTGACCAGTTTCCAACCATTGTTTCTCGTCCTTCCCTCTGGTGCTCTTGTGAACAACCTGACCCCCTCTGCCTTGTGGCAGCCCCTCAGATACTGGAACACTGCTATCATGTCTTCCCTATTTCTTCTTTTCTTTAGACTAGCCAAACCCAAGTCCCGCAGCCGTTCTTTGTATGTTTTAGCCTCCAGGCCTTGGATCATCTTAGTTGCTCTTCTCTGAATTTTTTCCAAACTCTCAACATCTTTTTTGTGATATGGTGACCAAAATTGGCTGCAGTATTCCAGGGGTGGCCTCACTAGGGTTTTATAAAGCGGTACTAATACCTCGCATGATCTTGATTCTATGCCTCTATTTATGCAGCCCAGGATTGTATTAGCTTTGCTCTACAACATCCCAGTGAGGTTGATTGGAGTGAGAGAAAAATGATCTGCTGGAATAGCCAAGGATGGATTAGCACCCGGGTCCCGTAGTGCCTGTCTAACATCTTAACCTCCACACCGTACAATCGAGACTCCAAATGTGCTCATCCACTCCAAATATATTTAGGAGAGGGCTTGAATCTGCCCAGAGGGCATAAAATTCACTGGTGACTCCCAGCAGATTGTGAATAAAGAACTACAGGCCGAAACTATTTTGCAGTGGCGTTCAACTTAGTAAGGCCAGACATATAGAGTTGTCAAAAAGACTTACTATTGTTTTTTCCTGAGTCTTTGACTGCATAAAACTGTGTGGGAGGAAGAATCTGAGAGAGGACAAATGGGTGAGAAAGAAATGAAGCCCCCAAGCTATTTTTTTTTTTCCCTGCCAAGATTAGTTTGCTTCCAGAAATCAATGGAACATTAACCAATTAACACTCAAATAAAGAATGTTGCACTTTTTTTTCTCTCTCCTAAGGCAATCTTATCTTTTCTTTTGGGAAACCTTACAAAGCAGAACACAAGAAAAAATAGCATCTTCTTACCCGCGTTGCCTGGCGATTCCAGTTGGCTCTGATAGAACAACATCTTTCTTTACTGAGTCAGCTAAACACTTAGTAGTTGCGTGTTTCTAATATGCCCAGCTGGATTTGTGGACTTGTTTGAGTTTTCTGTGCCTTGCCACAGTGTGAAGACCTAGTTCAGGGATAGGAAACCTCGGCTCTTTTATGACTCATGGACTTCAACTCCCAGAATTCTGGGAGTTGAAGTCCATGAGTCATAAAAGAGCCGAGGTTGCCTACCCCTGACCTAGTTCATCGAGAGTTGACTTGGATTCTGTAGGTAGTAGGGGCGGTGATGATTTATTATTGATTTATTTAGCCTATGGTATATCATACATGGACCAGCAATATAAATTAACATTTCAACTAGATTAGTAGACCCCAGTAAAATATAAATGTTAAAAAGATCTATATTCAACTATCAACGTCTAAGCCATGGGTCGGCCATCCGAAACGTCGGATGAGCCGCACGGACCCATTTAGCTTAAAAAAAAAAACGCTGGGAGCCGCGCGTTCGCGCATGCGCGCGCACCCGCGCATGCGCGCGGCCTTGTTCGCGCATGCGCGCGCGCCACGCGCACCCGCGCACGCACACCCGCGCACCCGCGCGTGCGCGCGCCGTTCGAGCATGCGCGCGCGCCGTTCGAGCATGCGCGCGCGCCGTTCGAGCATGCGCGCGCGCCGTTCGAGCATGCGCGCGCGCCGTTCGAGCATGCGCGCGCGCCGTTCGCGCATGCACACTTGCGCGCGCGCACCCCCCGCACCCCCCCGCGCATGCGCGCATGCGCTCGCCAAAATGGCGGAGGAGGCTCCGGAGCCGCAGGTAAGGCCTCAAAGAGCCGCATGCGGCTCCGGAGCCGCGGGTTGCTGACCCGTGGTCTAAGCCATCTAACCATTGAAATGCAGCATCGTCTATATGGGGAAAAAAATCAGATACTGGACCGGTACGTGCCCCCAGCTTATAGCCAGTCACAATGTGATCTACAGTTTGATGTGGGACCCCACAGTCACACTGAGGGAAGGACACTATGCCCCATTTGTACCTAGAATCCCAGCAAACGCCGTGTGAGGTGTGAATCCTGTTCAGGATTGTCCATTGCTGATGTGATAGTTCAAAGTCTGCCAGCTTTTTGTGGGGTTGTTTATATATAATAATATAATAATAATAATAATAAAGTTGGAAGGTACCTTGGAGGTCATCTAGTCTAACCCCCTGCTCAGGCAGGAAACCCTATACCCTTTCAGACAAATGGCTGTCCAGTCTCTTCTTAAAAACTTCCAGTGTTGGAGCATTCACCACTTCTGGAGGCAGGTTGTTCCACTGATTAATTGTTCTAACTCTCCTTACTTCTAGGTTGCTTCTCTCTTTGGTTAGTTTCCATCTGTTGCTTCTTGTCCTGCCTTCAGGCGCTTTGGAGAATAGCTTGACTCCCTCTTCTTTGGGGCAGCCCCTGAGATATTGGAAGACTGCTATCATGTCCCCCCTCATCCTTCTCTTCATTAAACTAGACATACCCAATTCCAGCAACTGTTCCTTATATGTTTTAGCCTCCAGTCCCCTAATCATTTTTGTTGCTCTTCTCTGTACTCTATCTATGTCTTTCTATGTCTGGGCATTCAGTGACCCCTTTGGCTTCCCACTGGGAACTGATGTTAAAGTTGTTGGGCAGAGTTGGGTAAGGACCAATGGGGGCTTCCTGAATTTGAGTCTTCCAGCTGGTAAATGAAGAAGGTCAGCATGCACCGGTAGGAGTGAGCTGTTCATAATTTTTTTCTGTATTCTCTCACTAGCACATCTTGCCTTTGTAAAGCTGGCAGTGCTATATGGCTCAGAACAGGAAGTCAGCAAGTCGGAGTGTTTTAATACATCCGTGTCAACGCTGCTAACATTGGATGTTCTTGCTTTGACAAAATATGAAGAGGCAGCCACTCTCTGTATAAGCTGTGTGGTACTTTTAGAGTTAAATTAGATGGTGCTGGGAGGGGAGGAGAAAGAACGTGTGTGGGGATTAGTTAAGATAAGAAACCGCCTGGGCTACAGAACGGAAGGGAAACTTTGCCCTTCAAACTGATTGGAGAACGTGATTTATGACTGCTAATTGGAGGAGGGAATTGTGCTTATCCCAAAGGTGCTT
Source organism: Azemiops feae (assembly GCA_023970755.1). NCBI lineage: Eukaryota > Metazoa > Chordata > Lepidosauria > Squamata > Viperidae > Azemiops > Azemiops feae. The sequence goes on along the minus strand of JALGBA010003252.1, from coordinate 29,234 downwards.
TTTCACGAGGCAACTGGACTTCCTTTTTTTCTGGAAAAAAGAAAGTCCAGTTGCCTCGTGAAAAAGCACCTTTAGTTTGGCTGTCTTTTATGGTGGATATCACTATTGCTTGGGAAGTGACAGGAAAAGCTTTATGGGTTTATTTAATTTTTTTGCTGTGATTTATGGGTTTTTTTTTTTTTTTTAGCATATGGCATTAGTTCTCTCTCTCTCTCTCTCTCTCTCTCTCTCTCCCTCCCTCCCTCCCTCCCTCTCTGTCCCTCTCTTTGTCTCCTTTCCTCTCTCTCTCCCCCCTCTCTCTCTCCCTCTCTCCGATCTTCTGCTCACCTGGCAAGCTGGCTTCATGCTGTTCTCCGACAAGCTGACACACATTCTTATTGGGCTGGCTCTCTCCTGCCCTTGGTCTGCCAGTCCTCTTCCACCACGCAGTGTGTGTGTGTGTGTGTGTGTGAGAGAGAGAGAGAGAGAGAGAGAGAGAGAGAGAGAGAGAGAGCGCTGCTGCTTTCTGCTTTCTGCTGCTTCTTGCTTCCTGCTGAGACGCAGCAAAGGCAGGAGCCCTGCCCAATAAGCTTGTCAGCTTGTCCAGAAACAGCATGAGGCCACTCTCTTTTTTACACACACAGAGAGAGAGAGAGAGAGAGAGAGAGAGAGAAGGGAAGCGCAAGTGCTCTCTCTGTCTCTGTCTCTCTCTCTGCAAATGGCAGAGGAGGCTGGGAGCCGCAGGAGAAGGCTCAAAGAGCCACATGTGGCTCCGGAGCCGCGGGTTGCCGACCTGTGGCATATGGCAATGTTACATTAGCCAGGAGACTACAATGCTAACGCAGAATAGTAGTTTGGCTGCCTGTTTACCAGCTCCGTCAGGTACACTTCCCACAGTACACTACAAGAGGGCAAGCTAGCTTCACACCAGAAAAAAAAATATGAGTGGCTTTTCCAGCAGCGTCATCTCAAGATGTGTTACAACTGAGAAGGCAAGATTCTCACTGTCCTCATGAAATGCCGGCTCATTTCCCCACTGAAGTGGTACCTATTTATCTACTCGCATAGAACATGCTTTCAAACTGGTAGGCAGGTAGAAGCTGAGCTGAGTGATGGGAGCTCACCCCGCCATGCAGTCCTAGGACTCGAATCATTGTGTCAACGCTGCTAACATCGGATGTTCTTGCTTTGACAACATATGGAGATGCAGCCATTTTCCTTCTTATGTTTTACTCTTAGAATTAGAGTTAGAATTAGATGATGTTGGGGGGGGGAGGAGGAGGAATGTGCATGGGAGTTTAGTTAGACATAACAATATTGTAACTAGTGTGAGAACCAAGGTTTTTTTGAAATAAGAGATGATAAGAAATGGCGGGTTGAAGAACTGGAGGGAAAGCCTGCATTTCAAACTAATTGGAGAATGTGATTTATGACCGTTAATTAGAGGAGGGAATTGTGCTTTGATACTATGTGCTCAGGGGAGGGGAATTCAGATTTTGGCTTTCGCTATGTACCTGCCGATGCTATGCTACTCGAATAAAGATCCTTTAAGATAAACAATGCCTCGAAGTTCTTTGAAGAGTTTCATCTGTCGGAACCATGACACATTGGAGCAAAGATCATCCCCAGCGTCATCAAGCCACTGAGCCCTTGCGCCCAGTGGTGGGATTCAAATATGTGAACAACCGATTCTCTGCGTGGATGCCGCTTCTGGAAGTCGATTCTGGGCCTGGGCAACAAAAAATTAGCTACTGGTTCTGCCGAAGTGGTGCGAACCAGCTGAATCCCACCACTGATTGCACCTCTCCTATGGGTGTGATGATTAGAAAAGGTAGACTGTACAAAGAAGGGAGCCACTAGGTAATCTTAGAGAGGGGGGGGAAATAAAATATAAATGCATTTGTAACTGCTGTATTGCATGCTAACACTCTCTACAAGAATCTGAACTACTAAGAGTCAATGGATAAGAGTCAATGGAATTCAAAGTGGGCTGGACTTAGATCTCTTGTGGGCGTGAAGGGATTCGAGACTAATGACACATTTGACCCCTCCCTTGGGATCAGCCTGCTCATCTCCTACCTCCATGGTTATAAGTCAAGGACAACCTATATACATTTTTTCTCATCTTCAGCCACTCTTATCATTTCACCAAAAATTCTTTTTTATGTTCTCATCAGCATATCTCCGCTCATTTTATAGGACTCTGTAATGTAATTCTTTTCATTCTGTTCCTAACAGCTTTCACCTCGCCTTTCTTTACGTTCAATTTCCCTCATTCTCCTGGGAGATGTCACCCTCTTCAAACTTTTTTCTTTTATATAGGGCTCCTAGCTTCCCCGCAGTTTGCTTTCATTAGAGGGGTTTTTTTTTTGTTTTTTCCCCAAAAAGCATTTCTTGACACTACCACGGATGTCATACTTAGAATCTTTCACCCCTTATTATCTTTCACTAATTCTCTCAATCTTTCATTATAAATATAAAATGTCAGGCTTCTTTCAAACATTCCCTTCAAAGAGACACGTACATATGAATAGATTAATGTTGAAACCAGGTATGGAAAGTGGATCTTATTCTCTATGCAGTTACTCGTCAAACAATTGCCACTTTCATTCATTCTTGCATCTGTAAGTGGCCCATTGCTTTTTCTGTATTCTTTTATCTCCTTTCAACCCCATACCTTTAAAAAAAAAAACCCCTAATGACACAAAGCTGTCAGGGAATTGGTTACATTTGGGAAGATAATGTAGACTCGAAATTCAGAAGATTCTTGATGGACTTGAGCATTAGGTCCTGTCCAACAAGATGCAGTTCAGAGGTCAGAAAAATAAGGTGTGCACTTAGGCAGGAAAAATCAAATATACAGATACAGAATAATTAGCACCTGGCTCAACAGTACAGGTAGTCCTCGACTTACAACAGTTCATTTAGTAACCGTTCAAAGTTACAACGGCACTGAAAAATGTGACTTATGACCGTTTTTCACACAGCCTCCCCATGGTCACGTGATCAAAATTCAGACGCTTGGCAACTGGTTCATATTTATGACCGTTGCTGTGTCCCGGGGTCACGTGATCCGCTTTTGCGACCTTCTGACCAGCAAAATCAATGGGGGAGCCAGATTCACTTAACAACCAGGTTGCTAACTTATCAACTGCAGTGATTCATTTGCCACTGTGGAAAGAAAGGTGGTAAAACGGGGCAAAACTCACTTCACAAATGTCTGGCTTAAAACACAAAAGTTTTGGGCTCAATTATGGTCATATGTCGAGGATTACCTGTAGTGCCCAGGAGAGGGATCTAGGTCTCCTAGTGGATTACCACTTAAATATGAGCCACCAATGTGCTGCAGCTGTCACAAAAGCCAATGCAGTCCTAGGCTGCGTCAACAAAGATGATCAGGGGACTGGAGGCTAAAACATATAAGGAACGGTTGCTGGAATTGGGTATGTCTAGTCTAATGAAGAGAAGGACGAGGGGGGACATGCTGACCTTCTTCATTTACCAGCTGGAAGACTCAAATTCAGGAAGCCCCCATTGGTCCTTACACAACTCTGCCCAACAACTTTAACATCAATTCCCAGTGGGAAGCCAAAGGGGTCACTGAACGCCCAGACATAGAAAGACATAGATAGAGTACAGAGAAGAGCAAGATAAGATAAGATAACCTTTATTGTCATTTTTATATTGTGGGCACAATGGCACACATCAAAAATGAAATTTAGTTGCCTGCTCTCAAAGTGAAACACATACATGACACACACCTAAAACATACTATGTACAACATATATATAGACCCACATCCCTACATATACATAGCAAATAAGTATTAAATACTGTCCATCTTGAATATACAGTATAACGCAAGGAGGAAGTTTGAGAGTTCGCAAGGTTAATGCAGGGGACTGGAAGCTAAAACATACAAGGAACGGTTGCTGGAATTGGGTATGTCTAGTTTAATGAAGAGAAGGACGAGGGGTGACAGGATAGCAGTCTTCCAATATCTCAGGGGCTGCCCCAAAGAAGAGGGAGTCAAGCTATTCTCCAAAGCACCTGAAGGCCGGACAAGAAGCAAAGGATGGAAACTAATCAAGGAGAGAAGCAACCTGGAACTGAGGAGACACTTCCTGACAGTTAGAACAATTAACCAGTGGAACAACCTGCCTCCAGAAGCGGTGAGTGCTCCAACTCTGGAAGTTTTTAAGAAGAGACTGGACAGCCATTTGTCTGAAATGGTATAGGGTTTCCTGCCTGAGCAGGGGGTTGGACTAGATGACCTCCAAGGTCCCTTCCAACTATTATTATTATTATTATTATTATTATTATTGTTGTTGTTGTTGTTGTTGTTGTTGTTGTTGTTGTTGTTGTTGTTATAGCATCAAAATCACAGAAAGTGATAGTATCCCTTTATGCTGCACTACTGAGGCCACACACGGACTACTGCATCCAGTTCTGGTCACCACAATACAAAAAAAGATGTTGAGACCCTAGAAAGAGTGCAGAGAAGAGCAACAAAGATGATCAGGGGTCTGGAGGCTAAATTGTACAATGACACAAGCTAAAAGAACTAGATATGTTAAGCCTAACACAGAGAAGACTTGTAGGGGAGATGTGACAGTATCTTCCAATACTTGAAGGGCTGTCAAAGAGAATGGGGCAATGATTTATTCTCCATCGCAAGGGCAAGACAAGAAGCAATGGGTGGAAGATCTTCACGAGATAATCCAACCTGGAAATGAGGAGGGATTTTCTCACAGTGAGAATGATTAATCAATGGAACAGCTTGCCTCCCAGACGTTGTGGGTGCTCCATCACTGGAGGTTTTCAAGAAAAGATTGGACAACCACTTGTTCAGGATGGTGTAAGGGGGTTGGACTAGAAGACCTTCAAGGTCGCATAATTTTTACGTGGTTTGCACTATTTCCCCCATAATTCACCCATTTTTCCCCAGTATCACCATTCAACCTAGCATGACGTGTGACTATGCCTAACATGTGAATTCCCAGTTTCGTATACACCCATAATAACCTGACTGACATCCATTCACATTTTCGGATGTTCTTTTTGGGCTTTCATTCATAATTAAACCTCTATTGAAGCTCCCTTCGCTTTTAAGACAGTTTGACGATTTGGAGTTTTGAAAATATAATCACGAATATCTCAGCTTGCGCCGCTGGCTGCTCTGGCATCGTCTTTATTTAAGGAATGGCTTTACAAATGCAAAAGCACCATAGACTTTCTTAATCGCAAAGCAGCTCAGCACTTCATCTGGAAATATACCTACAATATGTCTAGAAAAACAGATGAAGCTAAGCTGAATTGGTGAAAAGATTGTACAAGAAGATGGAGGGAGAATCAAGCTGGAAATAAGGAGGAATTATCTGACAGGGAGAATGATTCAATAGTGGAACCGCTTGTGTCAGAAGTCGTGGGTGCTCCATCACGGAAGGTCTTCAAAAAAAGATTGGACCACCATTTATCTGGGATGGTATAAGCACTGCTGCAGGGGGTTGGACTAGAAAACCTCCAGGGTCCCTTCCAGCCCTTTTGAATCTATCTTAAAATACCAATAGAATGAAATATTTGTAGCGCAGGATTGAACAGTAAGGTCCTTGGTGCTCTCTGAGCTTGGTTGTTGTTGTTTTTTTGCAGACGTCTCATTACTCAACTAGGTAACATCATCAGAGCTAGAAGAGAGTGAAGTTTGCTCTCTGTTTATGTACAGGGGACTTGCCCTGAAAATGTAGCACCTCAAAGAGCTAGACCAGATGAAGCAGAGCAATCTAACCATCTTGCTTTTCAGCAAATGCCGATTGTTCATTCTCCATGATCAGAACGATGGCCGTTTTAAAAAAAAAAGTTCCCACAATGTTCTGTCAAAGTCGAAACGAGTTTGCTAGTATGAGCTATGGTACTTATAGATCGAGTTGTCATTTTTGTGGTGGCGGATTGTTTCCAGCCCTCACATCACACCACCTGTAGGCTAGGCTCTAATTTTTGAAAGGACTTTGATAATTGTTTTCTGTCCCTTCTTTGGAAGGCAGCCGCTTGGAAGGCTGCACAGGATGTGTCAGAAAGAGAAACAGGTCAAGAAATCAGCTTGTCAGGGAGAAATAAAAGAAATCAGAAGAATGAGAGAGAATGGAGAACTACACATGTCTGTTTCCAGCCCTCTCCATGACTTGCTTCCGTTCTCATTCTGGGCAGGCAGCCCAAAGCCGGTGGTTTCTCAGGGAATGTGACCTTGAAGACAAAAGAAAACTCTTGCTGACTCCTACAGTATTGTTATACACTGCCAGGGAATTGCACAGCAGCTGTCTAGATGAAGTGGGGGACACCAACGCAAACTTGTAGTTTCTTGATATATATCAATATAATTTACTATTAAAATTTGCAGCAGTCTTTCTCGTCATCCAGAAAGAACAAACACGAGATAGTCAGGAACACAGGAACCTCATGAGGTAAATGAAAGAGAATACAGAACACACTGAAGAGAAAAAGGGCGGGGGGAAAGGGGGAAACGCCCCCTTTGTGCTTGTCCCAAAGGTGCTTTTTCAGGAGGCAACTGGACTTTCTTGTTTTTCCTTGAAGACATTTCGCTTCTCATCCAAGAAGCTTCTTCAGCTCTGACTGGATGGTGGGGAATGGAAGGATTGATACTCCTTGCAGAGAGTTGGTCATTTGCATCCTTTTAGAGAGTCGTTGAGGCCACCTGGAGGTTTAGCTGTGTTGTCAGGGTGACCTAAGTAATGCAAATGGGTGTAGAGTACAGGCTCCACACCCATTTGCACTACTGAAATGACCCTGATGACACAGATAAACCTCCAAGTGGCCTCAACGACTCTCTGAAAGGATGCAAGTGACCAGCTGTTTAGTGAATCACTGCAGTGGTTAAGTTAGTAACATGGTTGTTAAGTGCATCTGGCTTCCCTCATTGACTTTGATTGTCAGAAGGTCTACAAAAAGGGGATCACATGATCCCGGGGCACTGCAAACGTCATAAATATGAGTCAGTTGCCAAGGTTCTGAATTTTGATCACGTGACCATGGGGCTACTGCAATGGTCGTAAGTGTGGAAAACGATCATAAATCACTTTTTTCAGTGTCGTGGAAACGTTGAGCGATGGCTAAGTGAACAGTTGTAAGTCAAGGACTATCTGTAATCAAATCAAGATTTTCAGCTGCTGCAAATGGACAGCTAAGATGATTAAAGGCCTGGAGACTAAAACATAGGAAGAACGGTTGCAGGATTTGGGAATGGCCAGTCTAGAGAAAAGAAGGACTACGGGGGATATGATAGCAACATTCCAGTATTTGAGAGGCTGCCACAAGGAGGTGGGGGTCAGTTTATTTTCCAAAGCACCTGAAGGCAGGACAAGAAACAATGGATGGAAACTAATCAAGGAGAGAAGCAGCCTAGAACTAAGGAGAAATTTCCTAACAGTGAGGACAATTAATCAGTGGGAGGACTTGTCTCCAGATGTTGTGGGTGCTCCAACATTGGAGGCTTTTAAGAAGAGACTGAACAGCCACTTGTCTGAAATGATATAGGGTCTCCTGCTTGAGCAGGGGGCTGGACTAGAAGACCTCCAAGGTCCCTTCCAGCTCTATTCTGATTGATTCAAAGCTTGGCAACCAGGTGGAATTTTCCAAATAGGACCTGTTAACAGGAACAGCAAAGTCATTGTGATTTTCCTCTCCTAAAGTGCAAATAAGGAAAGAAAAGACGAAAGTCACCACACTTTGTATTGCAGATAGCTCCTGGGGTGGGTGTTAGGACCAGACTGTTGTGATCTTGTTATTACACATCTCATGCAGCCACTGAGCAGATGTACTCAGCCCAGCCTGCCAAGATGCCTCAACCTTTTCCTGGAGGATTAAGAGGACACTTTATACTCAGCAAATCATTTATTCATTCGCCTCTCTGCGGAAGCCGCTGTCAGAAGTGGTAGAAAGTGCCAAAAAAATAATAAAAACATAATTGCAGATACCTGTTCCCTACCTCTGGACCAAGACCAGGAGAATAGATTCATACAGCTATGGAACAGCCATCTGTTGGCAATGATTTTTCAGAGGCGGCACACCTGAGCTGCATACATCTGTAAATCATGCTCTCATTCTCTGCAAGTTCTTTCTTTAGTTTGGTCTAGCAGTTAAGATTAGAAAGTCCGTGAGTTCTAATCCACCTTAGCCAAGAAAGCTAGCTGGGGGGACTTTGGGCCAATCACCAGGAGACAGGGAGTTCTAGTTCCACCTTAAGCATGAATGCCAGCTAGGTGACTTTGGGCCAATCAACAAGAGACTATGAATTTTCACACAAACAGTTGTCCAATCTCTTCTTCCAAACCTCAAGTGATGGAGCACCCACAACTTCTGAAGGCAAGCAGTTCCACTGATTAATTGCTTTAACTGTCAGGAAGTTTCTCCTTAGTTCCAGGTTGCTTCTCTCCTTGGTTAGTTTCCATCCGTTGCTTCTTGTCCTGCCTTCAGGTGCTTTGGAGAATAGGTTGACCCACCTCTTCTTTGTGGCAACCCCTGAGATATTGGAACACTGCTATCACGTCACTCCTCGTCCTTCTTTTTATTAAACAAGACATTCCCAATTCCAGCAGGTGTTCTTCATATGCTTTAGCCTCCAGTCCCCAAATCATCCTAATTGCTCTTCTCTGCACTCTTTTTTGATATGTTTTAGACCTTTTTATAAGCACCTTTTTTATATATCATGGCAGCCAAAACTGAATGCAATATTCCAAGTGTGATCTTACCAAGGCTCAGAGGTAACATACTGTTGAATAGCACTTACTTGGATGAATCTTAAAAGCTTTGTCAGAAGCAAGACGTTCATTTAGATGGAGTTTTTTTTTCTGGCAAGCTGGCATTCTGCTGCATTCACCATTATGACATCTTGTTCGTGTGCCAGTTTTTATGTAGGTAAAGAATTGGTATTAGGTAACCTTTATTGTCATTTTTTCCTGTGGGCACAACGGCACACATTAAAAATGAAATTTAGTTGCTTGCTCTCAAAGTGTACCCATGCATAATACACATTCAAAACATACTACACACAATATATGTATAGACCTACACCCTTACATATAAGAAACATATAAATATTAATCACTGTCCATCTTGAATACATAATGGAAGGAGGAAGCTTTAGAGATCACAAGGTTAATACTGTATGGAACAAAGTTGTGACTGAATCTGGATGTTCTGTTTCATATACCACGAAGCCCCCTCCTCCCAGAAGGTAACAGGGAAAACAGGTCATGAAGAGGATGTGTAGTGTCCCGGATAACCTTGCGGACCCTGCTCAAGCAACACTTATGTGCCACGTCCTGGATGGGAGGGAGGGAACTGCCAATTATCTTTTCAGCCGTCCTCACCACTCTCTGCACCGCCTTCCTGTCTGAAGCAGGGATGCTTCCAAACCAGACTGTGATGCCGTATGACAGGATGCTCTCGATCGTCCCTCTGTAGAAAGTGGTAAGGACAGCAGAAGGAAGATGAGCTTCATCTCAGATTTGTTTCATCTCAGATTGCAAGCTTGGACAGAACAAATACAGGTAGTCCTCCATTTACGACCACAACAGAGCCCAAAATTTCTATTCCTAAGCGAGACAGTTGTTGAGTGAATTTTGCCCCATTTTATGACCTTTCTTGCCACAGTTGTTAAGTGAATCGCTGCAGTTGATAAGTTAGTAAAACGCTTGTTAGGTGAATCCGGCTTTCCCACTGACTTTGCTTGTCAAAAGGTCGCAAAAGGGGGATCCCATGACCTTGGGATACAGTAACGGTCATAAATATGAACCAGTTGCCCAGTGTCTGAATTTTGATCACTATGAGAATGCTACAGTGGTCCTAAGTGTGAAAAACAGTCGTAAGTCGCTTTTTTCAGTGATGTCGTAACTTTGAACGGTCACTAAACGAACTGTTGTACGTTGAGGACTATCTGTACTGCAATTCTATCCCCATTGGGATTTTTGATGATGAAAAGATAACAAAGAATGCTTTTGCAAAAGGGAGCCAAAACTTTTTTTCACATGCACTTTTCACATTAAAAGCTATCCTTCAAAAAGATTTTCCAATGCCCCGTGCGCCCTAACATTACAATTCTGTGGATGAAGCAATCGAGCGAACCAAATATTCAGTTCAGAGGTTTGATCTGACAGTGATTTAATGAAATTGAATCTTCAAATTGTGCAAACTGATGCATTAGGTCAAATCAGACTGGATGGTTCTGAATGGATTTGACAATTTGATGCACGTTTGCAAGTGACTGAATCAACAAAGTGAGACAAATCCATTTTTTTGAAACCAGCCGTTTGAATCAATTAGAACAAATTGGTTCAGCCCATCAAATCAGCGATTCAAAGCATATTTGGGGGGTGATTCGCATAACTCTGTTAAATACAACCAAGGGCGTGCACAAAATTGGAAGGCATTTTAAAATTCTCCAGGTCAACTTCCTACAAAGATAAGAAATCTCCAGGTCCCCAAAAGGGTGGGCGTTTAACTTTTGCTGAAATGTTCTTCCCGTGTTTCCTTCCATTTTAATTAATTTGTGTTATAATTTTTGGAGAATTATAAAACCATAGTTTAAGTAGCAACTTAAAGCAACGTTCGATATGTATCTTAGCCGAACCATCTTTATTATACATGTAAAGGAAGAGGTTCACCTCCTATCTTTGAAGCGTGAATGCCTTTTCTATACAGTAGTCCTTGACTTACAACTGTTCATTTAGTGACCAAACTTACAACGGCACTAAAAAAAAGTGACTCCTGACCATTTTTTGCACTCGCAACCATTGCAGCATCCCCATGGGTCACGTGATCAAAATTCAGACCTTTGGCAACTGACTCACATTTATGACGGTCGCAGCGTCCCCGGGGTCACGTGATCCCCTTTTGCGATTCTTCTGACCAGCAAAGTCAATGGGGAAGCCAGATTCACTTAATAACCGTGTGACTCACTTAACAACTGCAGTGATTCACTTAACAGCTGTGGCAAGAAAGGTTGCAAAATGGGGCACTTAACAAACCTCTCACTTAGCAACACAAATTTTGGGCTCAGTTGTGGTCGTACGTCGAGGACCGCCTGTATTACAAACGTTATATACATTATTTTTACAGTGCCCATTTCACAAGAATCTTGTCTTGTGAATATTAGAATCATAAATGTGTCACAAACCATACAATTATTAAAAAAGAGAACACATTTCCAATATGCCTCAAACCATAACCATCAAGGGCTGCATAGCTGTTAAACATGGATAACAACAACAACAACAACAACAACAACAACAACAACAACAACAACAACAACAACAATAATAATAATAATAATAATAATAATAATAATAATAATAATAATAATAATGATGATAATAATAATAATAATAATAATAATAATAATAATAATAATAATAATAATAATAATAATAATAATAATAATAATAATGTTGGAAGGGACCTTGGAGGTCATCTAGTCCAACCCCCTGCTCAGGCAGGAAATCCTATACCATTTCGGACAAATGGCCGTCCAGTCTCTTCTTAAAAACTTCCAGTGTTGGAGCATTCACAGCTTCTGGAGGCAGGTGGTTCCACTGGTTAATTGTTCTAACTGTCAGGAAGTTTCTCCTCAGTTCCAGGTTGCTTCTCTCCTTGGTTAGTTTCCATCCGTTGCTTCCTGTCCTGCCTTCAGATGCTTTGGAGAAGAGCTTGACTCCCTCTTCTTTGGGGCAGCCCCTGAGATATTGGAAGACTGCTATCATGTCACCCCTTGTCCTTCTCTTCATTAAACTAGATGTAACCTCTTCTGATAGAACATCTACCAGATCTTAGGAACATGGATGAGATAGTTGGATTATTACAGATGGAAGTCAACCCTTACAGAAAAGATTCCTACATCTGTAGGCAGGGAGTGAGATGAGAAAAAAGTCCTGCCTTAATTTATCTATGGAGATCCTCCTTCATCCAGGTCATGGTTATCCCAAATGTGCTTTTTCAGGAGGCAACTGGACTTCCTTGTTTTTTCTTTGAAGACGTTTCGCTTCTTATCTCCAAGAAGCTTCTTCAGCTTTGACTGGATGGTGGGAAATGAAAGGATTTATACTCCTTGCAGACCGCTGGTCATTTGCATCCTTTCAGAGAGTTGTTGAGGCCACTTGGAGATTTATCTGTGTTGTCAGGGTCACCTGAGTAGTGCAAATGGGTGTGGAACCTTCTTGGGACTGTTGAAAGAACTGTGTTGTAGACTGGAGATAAGCTTCACACCTATTTGAGCTACTCAGGTGACCCTGAGGATACAGACAAACCTCCAAATGGCCTCAACGACTCTCTGAAAGAAGGCAAATGACCAGCTGTCTGCAAGGAATATAAATCCTTCCACTCCCCCACCATCCGGTCAGAGCTGAAGAAGCTTCTTGGATGAGAAGCAAAACGTCTTCAAAGAAAAACAAGAAAGTCCAGTTGCCTTCTGAAAAAGCACCTTTGGGTCTTCCTTTAATTATACCAGATATAATGTGTGCAGGATAATTTTTTGGGGAGACATTCAAGACATTCTATGACCTTGCCTATTAGCAATACAAATCTTTCCAGAAAGCCAAGTGAATTGGTTTCCTGATTTTCCATCTCTTCACCGTGTTCATTGACGATGGTTTCCCATCAATGCCCTGTCATAATTATAATCAAGATGCTTGAGAAATATAGCGTAATTTTCCTCTTCAACCTCATGACAAAAAGAGAACCAGGAGGAAATTTGGGGTGACCTTTCCTGTTTATAAGGATTGTATTTCTACGCCTTTGGGAAGAAAGCCATACCAAAAAGAAGAAAGAATAAGATTAAAATTTCATGCCCAGGTTTCTTTTGCAAGGTAACTTCAGACAGGGTGATATTCAGAGGACAATTGGCGCAAAGGAGACTTTATTATAGTTGGGTCCCAGCATGAAGCACACCGAGACTCCATCATAATAATGTTTCCCTCTGTGCGCTCACCTTGGCTGGTAACACAAGAAAAACACAAACTCATCAATCAAGAAGAGATATTTAAATAGGGATGTGCCAAGCTTTGGAGATGCCATTCAAAAGCTGCTCAAATGTCCAAACTGAACAAGCTCATCAAAATGCACTGGATGCTTCTGCATCGACCCCTTTCTAATTTATTTTTATTTAATTAATGTTTTATTTCTCAAAGCAACCTACATGGTCAAGATTCTCACCCCTCTCCTACAACTACAGGGCTATAAGTAGGGTTCAGACGAGAGGGAACAACTGGCCCAAAGTCACCCAGCCAGATGTATCAAAACCATTCCAACTTTAGAATCAGAATCAGAATAGAGCTGGAAGGGACCTTTCCTTAAAGAGGCAGAAAAGCATGCCCAGTTTTTTCTTAATAGCCCCAAGTCTCCCTCCTCCAAGCAGAAACCAGCTCTGTAGAAATGCAGATGTAATAATCCATTCAGGAAGGTTGGAGCCCTCCAGCTAGAAGCTTAGGAAGACAAAGACACCTAAAATCTACATAGCCCACCCAAACTCTAAGACAGTAGATAATAGGATTAACCCACAGATACCAAAGGGGCACACTCAGACTCAGGTCAAAAGTACATGACACAGGAAATACAAAGCCTCAAACAGGAACAGGAAACAACCTCAAGAGCCCCAGAGGGTATAAAAACCCACTCCCTACATGTGCTCTCTCTCTCTTTTCTTCCAGAGCCATCTTTCTGTCTGGCTCTACTCTTCAATAAACTGCAACCTTCTTTCTAAAGCAGTCGCCATGTTGTTTATTCCCGGCTTGGACTGAACCATGATGGAGATTTTTCCTTCAACAATACCATAGGCTAAATAAATCAATAATAAATCGTCACCATCCCCACTACCTTCAGAAGCCAAATCAACTCTCAGTGGACTGGGTTTTCACACCATGGCAAGGCACAGAGAAGCCAACCAAGTCCACAAATCTGGCTGGACATATTAGAAACACACAACTACTAAGTGCTCACTGGCTCACTAAAGAAAGATCTTGTACTAACAGAGAAAAGAGGACTGACTTATTCTCCAAAGCACCAGAGAGCATGACAAGAAATAACCGGTGGAAGATCATTAAAGAGAGATTCAACCTAGAATTAAGGAGAAATTTCCTGACTGTGGGAACGATTAACCAGTGGAACGGCTTGCCACTGGAAGTTGTGGCTGCTCCATCACTGGAGGTTTCCGAGAAGAGATTGGACAGCCATTTGTGTGAAATAATATAGGGTGTCTTGCTTAAACAGGGAAATTGGACTAGAAGACCTCCAAGGTCCCTTCCATCCTGTAATTTTATGTTCTATACTCATGAGCATGAAACGCCATACAAATCTGGAGAAATGTAGAATTTGAAAGGTAATTTCCCCCCCCCAAACTGCAGTACTATAAACACAAACCATTTTCCTTAAAAATGCAGGACTTTTTCTAACCTCCCTCTGTGTAGCCTTCTAACTTTCAGTACTCTCATCCGAGATTTTCAGATTTTATCTTTTGCCCTTTATAGTTAGATAAGTCTCCCCTCTGACCCACTTGTTCCTATTTAAATTTATTTTTGAAACTTTTATTCTTGAACTCTGCAGGATTCACTTGAGGAAAAGGGTTATTGCATTCTCCAAGAACATTGTGAGAAGCTATTGAGGCTAAGTAGGTTTCTTGGTTTATTGAATACTAGTGTTCTTTTCCAATTCTTTTGACCCCTAAGTTAAAACTTTAATACTAAAGTTTCGGTCTGAGGAGATTAGTGGAAAAAAATGCAATTTCTTAACTATTTTTACCCATTCGTATTCTTCTCCTTAAAGGGGGTGGGGGAGGAGAGAGAGAGAATTACAGTATCCCATTTTTCTTAGCCATGGGATAATGAGATTGTCTCTCCTTTTTTTTATTTTCCTCCTGTAAGTTTTAAAAAAACAAAAAACAAAACACATATACCTGTTTTTGCTCTATCCAAACCAGTCAAGACTCAGCATCCAACTAAAATTTAGAAGCAGAAAGATGACATGATGTTGAGACTCTGGAAAGAGTGCAGAGAAGAGCAACAAAGATGATTAGGGGACTGGAGGCTAAAACATATGAAGAACGGTTGCTGGAATTGGGGATGTCTAGTTTAATGAAGAGAAGGACGAGGGGGGACATGATAGCAGTCTTCCAATATCTCAGGGGCTCCCCCAAAGAAGAGGGAGTCAAGCTATTCTCCAAAGCACCTGAAGGCAGGACGAGAAGCAACAGATGGAAACTAATCAAGGAGAGAAACAAGGTAGAACTAAGGAGAAATTTCCTGACAGTGAGAACAATTAAGCAGTGGAACAACCTGCCTCCAGAAGCTGTGAATGCTCCAACACTGGGAGTTTTTAAGAAGCGACTGGACGGCCATTTGTCTGAAATGGTATAGGGGTTGGACTAGATGACTTCCAAGGTCCCTTCCAACTCTGTTATTCTGTTAGTTACTAAGACAAAATAGGATTCTGATCAGTTGATAGAGTATTATTTTTTCTTATATTGTAAATTGCCTAGAGTTGCCCCAGACAATGAGCTGGGCATTGTATAAATGTGAATCTGTGGCACTTTGGGGCTATTAATGTCGAGAACACCAAAGGAAGAGGATTTCTTATCTCAGAGAGAAAGAGAGAGAGAGAGAGAGAGAGAGACAGACAGACAGACAGGCAGGCAGGCAGGCAGGCAGGCAGGCAGGCAGGCAGGCAGGCAAGAGATTTGTGTATATGTTCAATGGAACATTAAACATGGAAGTTTCATTAAAATATGAAATTTTAACACAGAAGACAGAGAGCAAAAGAAAGGCATAGAAGGGTTAGAGTTGGAACTGCCTCTTCATCTTGCTGATGCTGCCGACTAGCAATAACTAGAAGCAGAAATGTGAAAAGCTTCTCTTGATTCTGGGCAGCATGGCTAATCAAAAGAACATAAGGGAAATCGCCTAACACAACCTGGAACACAGAAAGTTTGCCACAGCGCTGTGACGGGCTTCTCAGATAAAAGGTGCCTAAAGCTTTGCATCATCTTTTCTAACCAGACTGGGTACACGTGACGGTGTTTTGTTGCTTTTTAGTATGCAGAACATTATTAATTCTCAACATCTGGTTAACTGTAACAAGGGGTGAGATAGTCACTTTTATCCCTGCCCTGAGGTCAAAACAGTCCACCTTTTCATCAAGTCTTGAATGAAATGTGCTTCTGCAAGAGATAACAGCAATTGCTCTTTCCAGAAAGCAAATATATTTTTATCTATACCTGCAATTTACTTCTTTCTTTCTTTCTTTCTTTCTTTCTTTCTTTCTCTTTCTTTCTCTTTCTTTCTTTCTTTCTTTCTTTCTTTCTTTCTTTCTTTCTTTCCTTCTTCTTTCTTCTTTCTTTCTTCTTTCTTTCTCCTTCCTTCCTTCCTTTTTCCTTCCTTCCTGCTTTCTTTCTCTTCCTTCCTTCCTCCCTTCCTTCCTTCCTTTCTTTCTTTCTTCCTTTCTTTCTCTTCCTTCCTTCCTTCTTTTTCTTTCCTTCCTTCCTTCCTTTCTTTCTTTCTTTCTCCTTCCTTCCTTCCTTCCTTCCTTTCTTTCTTTCTTTCTTTCTTTCTTTCTTTCTTTCGTTTCCTCAGATTTTTTTAGCCTGGCAAACAGAAACAGCAATGCTAACTTTGTTTAAGAAAATGAGAAAGCCCAGGGCACCATCGCTCTCTGCCAAATGAAAGATTAATTTATTTGACAGGCCTATTATGACCAAAAGGACACGAAGTAGTGTTTGTGTGTGCGTGTGTGCGTGTGTGTGTGCGTGTGTGTGTGCGTGTGTGTGTGTGTGTTTATACGCATGCATCACAATTAATACGCGTGCATCACAATTAATCTGCTGGGCATGGCTCCATTGGAGATGGCTGTTTTGAGTGGGGACCAGCGCTGTCATCAACATTCACAGACTGAAGAAGCTTCTTGGATGAGAAGCGAAACATCTTCAAATAATAACAAGAAAGTCCAGTTGCCTCTTGAAAAAGCACCTTTGGGACAACATTATCAACTGTACTCTCCTTCCTGATTCACACCATACCCTGGACGATGGGTCTTTTTCTCCTAGAATTGGCAAAGATCTGAATCCTTAAATCCTAAATTATTAAATGATGCCACTTCACAATTTCTGAGTAAAGAAAAATGAACATCGGAGGTTGGGTAAATGCAACAAACAAATGCTGGCTTGCCTGGCCAAATTCATGCTTCTCTGGGGACTTGCTGCCAGTGAATGTGATTGGTGAACTGATGGTACCCATGGTGCCGCTTTACAAAGCCCTAGTAAAACCACACCTGGAATACCGCAGCCAATTTTGGTCACCATATCACAAAAACGATGTTGAGAGTTTGGAAAAAAATCAAAGAAGAGCAACTAAGATGATCCAAGGCCTGGAGACCAAAACATACGAAGAACGGCTGCGGGACTTGGGCTTGGCTAGTCTAAAGAAAAGAAGAAATAAGGGAGACATGATAGCAGCCTTCCAGTATCTGTGATGACCCAGGGCCCCGAACGGAGGCAAAGCAGTTGGCTGGCAAGAGCTACAGTCCTGGAATCACTGCCATATGCTGGCAAGAGTTCAACCAAGATAGCCAGGAAAATTTACAAAATTCTCAAGACAAGACAGATAACAACAAAACGTAAAGAGTTCTTTTACTCTCGGCTTGTCTGCAAACTGCAAACTGCAAACTGCCGACTGCAAGGAGAGATCAGGAATGTAAGCTGTGATCAGGAAGCAGGAAAGAAACTGGTCCAGAATACAAAGCGTCCAGGTTACAAGAGCACAAGTCACAACAATCTCAAGATCCCACGTTTGTTCCCGGCAAATGCCTCACCCCACAGCGTCTCCTTAAATACTAATCCCCAGGTGTGCCTTGTGGAATGGGGTGGGAGCCTGCCTCCATTGTTCTCTCCTCCTCTCTGCTCTCCTTGCTCTAGGATCAGGTGGGGGGGCCTTGCTCCTCACCTGAACTCAGCCTTCCCTGTTCCAAACCAGTAGGGCCCTGGCCTGCCTCAGCCTGCTCCTCCCTACAGTCCTCTGAAGCTACAGACACCCCCTCCTGGGCCTCAACAGGGAACTCCATGTCTTCCTCGGAGTCCGGCTCGGACAGAGGCATGACAGTATCTGAAGGGCTGCCACAAGGCAGAGGGGGCTAGGTTGTTCACCAAAGCACCAGAGGGAAGGATGAGCAACAATGGTTGGAAACAGAGAAGCAATCTGGAATTAAGGAGAAACGTCCTGACAGTGAGGACAATCAACCAGTGGAACAGCTTGCCACCAGAAATCGTGGGCACTCCATCACTGGAGAATTTTAAGAAGAGACTGGACATTCACCTGTCTGAGATGGTATAGGGTTTCCTGCCTGAGCAGGGGGCTGGACTAGAAACCTCCAAGGTCCCTTCCAGCTCTATTCTATTCTATTCTATTCTATTCTATTCTATTCTATTCTATTCTATTCTATTCTATTCTATTCTATTCCACTCCACTCCACTCCACTCCACTCCACTCCACTCCACTCCACTCCACTCCACTCCTCTATTCTATTCTATTCTATTCTATTCTATTCTATTCTATTCTATTCTATTCCATTCCATTCCATTCCATTCCATTCCATTCCATTCCATTCCATTCCATATTCTATTCTATTCTATTCTATTCTACTACTCTACTCTACTCTTACTCTACTCTACTCTACTCTACTCTACTCTACTCTACTCTACTCTACTCTACTCTACTCTACTCTACTCTATTCTATTCTATTCTATTCTATTCTATTCTATTCTATTCTATTCTATTCTATTCTATTCTATTCTATAATGACCCCAGCCTGATTATTTTCTTGACTCTCCTCCCCGGTTCTGTCTCCTGCCTCTTTAGCTTGATTCAATGTTTCTTATATTCTGAATTGTTCAGATAGAAAATGGGAGGCCTCTTCTCATTTAATACACATTCAAAACTATGTGGGCCTGTGATAGGCTAATAATACAGATAATTCCTTTGCAAACCTTTTATAATACCATTAAATTTAATTCAGCAGCAAAGATTGCATTTCTGACTAATATGGGTATTTATTTCAAACTCAAATACTTGCCCTGAGCCAACACCAGTCACATCCTATTATGCTCTACGCTGTATCTCTCTAGTCAGGATTTTTTTTTTTTTTAAAAAAAGCACCTAATAATTCTGGTCACTGGATAATTGATTCCTCAAATGAGTTTGTTCGAACCCATATGGGGGCAGGTTTGGTACCTTGTGTCTAGATGTCTCCCCTTGCTCGGCTGCTGCTTTTGGAATTCAACAAATAAGCAGGACAGGGTTGAACAAGGAGAGTGGGTGTGCCTAGGAACAGAAGAAAATACCATTTTAATTTCCAATTAAAAGTCTTCGCATGGCAAACTGAGGAGAAAAGCCTGATATGACGCAAGCAGAAAAATCAGGCATTTTATGGACGTGTTTGCTTATTTATTTATTTAATGGTACCCTGTTTCCATTATTTTTACAAATCACTCCAGGCAGCTAACATATTGAACACACCCACCTCCTCCTCCTATTTTCCTCACCACAACAACCTCACCTGTGAGGTGACTTGGGCTGAGAGAGAATGAGTGGCTCAAAGTCACCCAGCTGGCTTTCATGCCTAAAACAGGACTAGAACTCACCGTCTCCTGGTGATTGGCTCAAAGTCACTCAGCTGGCTTTCATGCCTAAGGCAGGACTAGAACTCACTGTCTCCTGGTGATTGGCCCAAAGTCACCCAGCCGGCTTTCCTGTCCAAGGCGGGACTAGAACTTACCATCTCCTGGTGATTGGCCCAAAGTCACCCAACTGGCCTTCATGCCTAAGAAGGAACTAGAACTCACAGTCTCCTGCCTTTTAGTCTGGTTCCTTACCCACTAGACCAGGGGTAGGCAACCTCGGCTCTTTTATGACTCATGGACTTCAACTGACTAGCTGAATAGCTGACTCAGGAATTCTGGGAGTTGAAGTCCATGAGTCATAAAAGAGCCGAGGTTGCCTACCCCTGCACTAGACTTTCCTGCAGCTTTCAGCCAAAATTCTTGGTTCTCCTGAGGGGAGAATACTGTATCAGGGATGTCCTGCTATCTAGAGACACAGATACAGATCAGGGCACATAGACTTTCGATGGCTTTAGGATAAATGGAACACGAGGTTGATAGAAATGGACTGAAAAGGAGCGAAGGGATTGAAAAGGGGAACCATCTGCAGAGCGGTATTCCTGTAAGAGATTTGGGGACCATGGTTTATTCTGCTGGGTTGTCCATGTATTAAAAGATGCAATCTACTAACATAAACCAGGATTAAGGCACTGTAGCTCATCTACTCCCCATTGAAAGCACTGTTAGTTAATCACCAACGTAACACAGTTTAGCTCCCCCATTCAAAACCCAATATTATGGGTATGTGGATGATCATCAGTACCTAATTAAAAAAGCTGGGAGAAGGCTTACAATCCCTTTCTCTCAACCCAATCCACCTCACAGGGTTGTTGTTGTGGGGCAAATCGGTGGAGGAAGATGTGTTGGATATGTTTGCTGCCTTGAGTTATTTGTAAAATAATAAAGATGGGAAATTAGACAGATGGACGGACAGATTAGATAGATAGATAGATAGATAGATAGATAGATAGATAGATAGATAGATAGATAGATAGATAGATAGATAGATAGATAGATAGATAGATAGATAGATAGATAGATAGATCGATAATAGATAGATGGCTGGAGGAGTGGCAGATAGATGGATGGATGGATGGATGGATGGATGGATGGATGGCTGGAGGATGGATGGATGGATGGATGGATGGATGGATGGTGGATAGATAGATAGAGATAAGATAGATAGATAGAAGATAGATAGAAGATAGATAGATAGATAGATAGATAGATAGATAGATAGACGATAGACAGACAGCAGACAGACAGACAGACAGACACGCAAGAGGCAGCAGATAGATTAGATAGATAGAATATATAGATAGATAGTAGATAGATAGAGAGATAGATAGATATATAGATTAGAATAGGATAGATAGATAGATAGATAGATAAGTAGATAGATAGGATAGAATAGATGGATGGATGGATGGATGGTGATGGATGGAGGATGGATGGATGGATGGATGATGGATGGATGGAGGATGGAGGGATGGATGGATGGATGGATGGATGGATACGATAGATAGATAGATAGATAGATAGATAGATAGATAGATAGATAGATTAGATAGATAGATAGATAGATAGATAGATAGATATAGATAGATAGATAGATAGATAGATAGATAGATAGATAGATAGATAGATAGATAGATAGATAGATAGATAGATAGATAGATAGGTAGGTGGGTGGGTGGGTGGATAAGGGATTTGAGTATATGCTCAATTCTAACATTGAAGATGGATGGATAGATGGATGGATAGATGATAGAGAGATAGAGATAGAGAGATATGAGAGAGATGTGTGTGTGGGAGAGACAGAGAGAGACACAGAGAGAGAGACACAGAGAGAGAGAGAGAGAGACACACGCAGAGAGAGATAATAGATTATCTACAATCTGTAAATTATAGTTCCTATCACCCTCTCTTACCTGGCCATCTGAAAATTTCACGAAGGGCAAACGGGGACAATGAAGAATAAAGGCATGTATAATAATAATCATCAACATCACAATGGGGCAAAAATAATAAGGCACGTAGGCAAATGTGAGCATTTAACCCAGAAAGCAAATGGAATAAAGTCAAAAGGGGTGTGAGAGAGATTTTTTGGAACCAATTCACATTTCCAAGAAAAATAGTCTGAAAATAGTCTGAAAAATCAGCCCTCCTCTCTTGTTTCCCTTCTGCTCCCTCCTGATCTAAGTGGGACTGGCTCATTCCTCATCTACCTTCTGCGCCGAACATCAGAAGCATTTCCAGAAGTCAAGCAATGGAACATGCAACCATAAACAAGGAAGCCAGACTTTTTTTTGGGGGGGGTGTCTAGAAGACCTCCAAGGTCCCTTCCAGCCCTACGATTCTATGATCCTGTTTTGGCATGCTTCCTAAAACAAAATCACAGACCCTCCTATGAATAATTACCGTTCCTGCCTTTTAACGTGTGGCCATCTTTGATCGCTTAAGCTGTCCAATAAACAGTCGCCCTGTCTTTTTTGAACCCAGCTTGGAAAGAACCTTAATATTCTTCTGACACTCCAAATCCATTCTCTATTATCTCCTCAGGGCTAGAGAAATCACACAGAACTGATTACTTCAGGAGTTTTTGCTCCGGGCTTTGTGTCTTCTTGATCCTGGACAATATGCCACCAAGCTCAGCGGTGGATTAAACACACAAACACACACGTATGCGCCCCGTGAGGCGAAATCTGTCATCTTTCTGCAAGTAGGAAGGTTAGTAACAAGCTTTTTTTTTTTTTTTGAGGGGCGGGGGAGAAAGAGAGAGATGGAGAAAGGCAAACGTTTGGGAAGAATGAAGAAGAATATAGCTTTCAAACTGCAACACAGTCCATTGAGTTCACAGCTTGAGTGCAATTTGGGGTCCATCACCAGAAGCAATCTCATCTTCCTGTGCATCTGGGCCTTTGCATTTGCATGTGTCTAAATAAAGGAGGGCCAGTTTAAGGCCGATTTGTTCTACCCAACCCTGGCTGTTTAAACTGGGATTTTGAACTATTTAATCCCGGGCGAACCACTCTATCAGGTATTTTTTAGCTTCCTAATGCAGATGGGGGAAGAAGGCAGAGCATGAGGTAGGAGCTGATCTCTGGTATGCATTTCTCCAAAATTCAGGAGGCCCACAAAGTGCCTAGAAGCTAAAACCTAAAAAGCTAAAACCTACAAAGAATGATTGCAGGAACTGGACATACCTACTCACTGGAGAAGAGCCTAATGCTGGGAAAGATTGAATAGAAGAAGGGGACGACAGAGAATGAAGTGGCTGGATGGAGTCATTGAAGCAGTAGGAGTGAGCTTAAATGGACTCCAGAAGATGGTAGAGGACAGGAAGACCTGGAGGAACATTGTCCATGGGGTCGCGATGGGTCGGACATGACTTCGCAACTAACAACAACAAGTGAAAAGAAGGACCACGTGATAGCAGTCTTCCAATATTTGAAGGGCTGCCAGAAGGAAGAGGGGGGGCAACTTATGGACAAATGGGGCTATCCGGTGGCTTTTGCCCTTTGCAATTGTGGTGACATGCAGACCACAACACTACATATGTACACCCGCCCTTTGTGTCTTGATCAGTATACCCTTGAGGAACCTCATGGCAGTATGAGAGAATGCAATTAATGTTGCTAGTTTCTGGGCAAGCTTTGTTTAACTGGTACATGTTTTAATCTTGTATTTTACGTTTTATGTCGCACGGTATACCTTATTTAAATTGGTTGCCACAAACTAGAGGGAGTCAAGCTATTCCCCAAAGCGCCTGAAGGCAGGACAAGAAACAATGGATGGAAACTAACCAAGGAGAGAAGCAACCTGGAACTAAGGAGAAATTTCCCTGACGGTGAGAACAATTAACCAGGAGAACAAATTGCCTTAGGAAGTTGTTGGTGCCCCTTCACTGGAGACTTTTTTAAAAAAAAGACTGGACATCCATTGATCAGAAATAGTATAGGTCTCCTGAGAGAGCAGGAGATTGGACTAGATGACCTCCAAGGTCCCTTTCAAACTCTGTTACCGTTACAAAAGTTACTCCACTGATAAAGATGGTCCATACAATTTAAGAATCTAAAGCAGGTCTGCAAATCTTCAAATATACCTCTTCCCTAGAGACTTGTGAATGGCTCAAGATTTAATTCGAACCATCAAAGTGACTTGATTTTATTAAAATCGTCAATCCACTAAGACCTCTAATTGCACATGTAAAGACGGCCAGTGGATTGATAAACCAGTTCAAAGGTACCCTGTTCAGTGTCACCTCTTTAGCTTGGCATCATGATTTAATCATTCAGTTTGATGTCGTGCTTTGATTGACTCGCCTTCAAATCGAACCTTTCGATCAATTTTTTCCTGCCTTCTCTTGCGGTGCACTCCAGAAGTTGTGAATGCTCCAACACTGGAAGTTTTTAAGAAGAGACTGGACAGCCATTGATCTGAAATGGTATAGGGTTTCCTGCCTGAGCAGGGGGTTGGACTGGATGACCTCCAAGGTCCCTTCCAACTTTTATTATTATTATTATTATTATTATTATTATTATTATTATTATTATTATTATTATTATTATTATTATTATTATTATTATTATTATTACTATTATTATTACTATTATTATTACTATTATTATTATTGATCATCGCACAGTCAGCCAGATGTTCAGACTGGATTTGGCATTTTTGCCTACCTATCGAGTCCTTCCCAAGGACCTGGGATAGGCAGATGTGGATGTTTGATGGTGTTACAGATATCATCGCAGGATGGAAGCAGTTCCTAGTAAGGCCGCCTTTTGCAATTGACTAATGGCGAATTTGTCAATGCCAATGGTGTTCAAGTGGTGCTCCAGTTGTTTTGGGATTGCACCCAAGGCGCCTATTACTATTGGTACTACCCTTGCTTGCCTTTGCCACAGTCATTCTATTTCTATTTGTAGGTCTTTGTATTTTGTTATCTTCTCCAGTTCTTTCTCGTCTATTCTGCTGTCTCCAGGCACTGCCACGTCCACTATCCATATTGTTATTGTTATTGTTATATTCTAACTCAGATTCTATGCAGTTTTCTGAGCTCTGTAGTATGTGTGTTTGTGTGTGCGTGCATGCAACCTCTGTAAAAAAAAACACAAAAACCAGTCACCCTTCCAATAATTAGAAGCCTTTGTGTTTTTCTGCTCTGTAAATACATTATCTTCCAGGAGAATTAAAATCTCCTTGGAATAAGACACGAACAAAGAGGCCTTCGAGCGAACACATCCTTCAACCACCACTTAACTTTGCTCATGAATGTCACCCTATTCCGAAGAGAACAGACTAGGTAAGGAAATAAAATCTTTCACCTCTTTCCCTCGCCAGCTGCTTCTGACTCCAGGCAGATGTCATTGCTTTATTCTTCCTTGTGATTGAACTTTAATTGGACATCTTGAGGGAGGATCTATTTTGTTATTTTGTACTGCTCGTTTTATTTTTTATTTTTTATTTTTTTTAAAGAAAATCTTGGACGACCTTTTAAGAAGTCATCACGCTAATGAAATTTCCGGGGCGATTTTTCTCTCAGTTGTTAGATGGTTTGTTTCCTTTTCGGTCTGAATGAATTTCCTAGATGATAGCCATTTTGAACAAGGTGTTTTATTTTCCGAAAGAAGCAAGGTTGTTGCAGACCCCAAAGCGTGAGGTAAAGCAAGTTCCTTTTTTGACTTGCGAGAGTAGTGTGGCTGTGTGGGCTTTGAGGCAATCAATTGCAGGGACATCCCTGATTTTTTTTTTTTTTTTTTGAAGCTGATCCCAGTCACAGCATTCAAGATTAAAGATTTTGAAATGTATTTCTGGAAAAAATAAGGGGGGGAGGAATTAAAAGGATGGCCTAAAATAGACATTACTAATCATAGCTATTGGGGACTCGGCTTCCTGATTTTCTAGGAAGGTGGAAAGATCTACAGCAGGGTGGGCAACTATGGCCTCTTTATGATCTGTGGACTTCAACTCCCAGAGTTCCTGAGCCAGCATGGCTCACTCAGGAATTCTCCCAATTCTGGGAGATGAAGTCCACGCAGGAATTCTGGGAGTTGAAGTCCACCGGGTAGCTCAGGAATTCTGGAAGCTGAAGTCCACAGGGTGGCTCAGGAATTCTCGGAGTTGAAGTCCACCGGGTAGCTCAGGAATTCTGGGAGTTGAAGTCCACCGGATGGCTCAGGAATTCTGGGAGTTGAAGTCCACAGGGTGACTCAGGAATTCTGGGAGTTGAAGTCCACAGGGTAGCTCAGGAATTCTGGGAGTTGAAGTCCACCGGATGGCTCAGGAATTCTGGGAGTTGACGTCCACAGGGTGGCTCAGAAATTCTGGGTTGAAATCCACCAGGTGGCTCAGGAATTCTGGGAGTTGAAGTCCACAGGTCAATTCTATTCTATTCTATTCTATTCTATTCTATTCTATTCTATTCTATTCTATTCTATGAGGAAGAAAGGAGTAAATTTGTAGAAAAATGCACCAGGAAGGCATGGGCTGTGAACAGGTTTCATCAAATAAAGGCTAGGAGGGGTGGGATTGTATAATCCATACTGTAGGAATGAAACTATATCACTCAAACCTATAAGGGGGACTAATGGATCCCACTAGCAGCAGCAAAATGCATCCTTGCAAACAGAGAGCAAAAGAGATTCTTTTCATCTACTTCCTCCACTGGCCAAATTGAAGTTCAACAGGTGTGGGCATAGATAGTTCTCGGCTTACGATCACAGCTGAGCCCCAAAGTTCGGTTGCTAAGTGAATTTTACCCCCATTTTACGACCTTTCTTGACACACTCGTTAAGGGAATCACTGCAGTTGTTAAGTTAGTAACCTGGTTGTTAAGTGACTCTGGCTTCCCCCATTGAGTTTGCTCGTCAGAAGGTCGCAAAAGCGGATCACGTGACCCCCGGGACACACTGCGACCGTCATGAGTACAAGTCAGTTGCCAAGCGGAGGAATCTTGATCCGGTGACCACTGGGAGGCCGCAACGGCCATTAGGGGTGAAAAATGATCCTTAAGTCGCTTTTTTCAGTGCTGTTGCAATTTCGAACAGTCACTAAGTGGACTGTTGTAAGGACTACCTGTATTTGATTATGACATTGACCCCCTTTTGCTGTGAAGGATGACACACACACACACACACACACACACATCCATTTCTTCTACAATTGGTCTGTCTGCAGCAGAAGATCTGATGCGCCCCTCCAGTGAAGTGATTCATTTCCGCCCACTTCAGTTCATCTGCTCTCAGAATGTTTAATGCTCAAACTTGACCTTTCTGTTTTGACAGGATCAAGTTTGTTTTGGTTCGTAGTTCTGACAACCCGTGAACGAGTGGTATACTTATCTGAACGGCATTGAACTTTCCACTCCTGCTTCTAGCCAGATCAGCCACATCATAATGTAATTTGTAATTTAATGTGTAACATAATTTACGGCAGTGTAAATCGCTCTAAGTTGTTTTATTTAAAAATGGGCCCCGTACAGATTCCCAGTGGTAAAACACTAGGCTGAATTCCCCCCACCATTTTAGTAGTAAAATTCAATTTAAAAAAGCAATTAGTTTCTCCCCCATACAGATCCTTGTGTAGTACAATTATTAAAAGCGTAGAGTTAATTAAGTACAATAAATTCTTAAAACATTACAATTAATTTCCATAAAGGCCTCTCCGATAGTCTGCCCTTATCTTGGAAATTAATTGCTTCCAGCCTCCCTCCATCTTGTGTAAAGATGGTGGAGGTGAGGAAGTGGTTAGGGCGCAAGTCGCATTTTTGTCCTCTATCCACATTATTATTCCTTTTTACGGAATTCAGTTCAGGAAGACACGTATAATCATAAGTGCACATGTGTCAATGACATATACAACATGTGTACCTGCAATGTCTCTCTGGAGCCTTCTTCGGTACTTATATATGACATACAGGTAGTCCTTGACTTATGCCATTTCTTTAATGACTGTTCAAAGTTATGAGTCGTGGTGGCGCAGTGGTTAGAATGCGGTATTGCAGGCTAAACTCACTGCCCACTGCCAGGAGTTCGATCCTGGTTGACTCAGCCTTCCATCCTTCCAAAGTTGGTAAAATAAGACCCAGATTGTTGGGGGCAATAGGCTGATTCCGTAAACCACTTAGAGAGGGCTGTAAAACACCCAAAAGCAATATATAAGCCCAACTGCTATTGCTATGAATGTGCTGGGGAAAGTGACTTTTGACTGCTCCGTGCACTTACGACTGTTCCAATATGTCCAGGGTCACGTGATCAAAATTCGGATGCTTGGCAACTGGCCTGTATTTAGGACACTTGCGGTGTCCTAGGGTAATGTGATCACCTTTTGCAATCTTCTGACAAGACCTAATGGTCCATGGAGTCTGCCCTTTGATTTATTATTATTATTATTATTATTATTATTATTATTATTATTATTATTATTATTATTATTATTATTATTATTATTATTATTATTATTATTATTATTATTATTATTG
Organism: Azemiops feae; assembly: GCA_023970755.1. NCBI lineage: Eukaryota > Metazoa > Chordata > Lepidosauria > Squamata > Viperidae > Azemiops > Azemiops feae. The sequence goes on along the minus strand of JALGBA010003252.1, from coordinate 1,065 downwards.
TTGTTGTTGTTGTTGTTGTTGTTGTTGTTGTTGTTGTTGTTGTTGTTGTTGTTGTTATTATTACATTTTTGTCAGATGATGGATATGTGCTTATCCCATGTTTACTGATGACTGAATTGCTATGTTGGCTGGAAGTTGGTTCCAAGCTTCTATTACTTTCTCTGTGAAGTAATTCCTTCTACCTTGTTTTCTAAGTTAGATAACTAGATAGATAGGATAGATAGGATAGATAGGATTAGGATTAGGATTAGGATTAGGATTAGGATTAGGATTGGGATTGTGATTAGGATTGTGATTAGGATTGTGATTAGGATTAGGATTAGGATTAGGATTAGGATTAGGGTTAGGGTTAGGGTTAGGGTTAGGATTAGGGTTAGGATTAGGATTAGGATTAGGATTAGGATTAGGATTAAGATAAGGATAAGGATAAGGGTAGGGTAGGGTAGGATAGGATAGGATAGGATAGGATAGGATAGGATAGGATAGGATAGGATAGGATAGGATAGGATAGGATAGGATACTTTATTGGTCAAGTGTGATTAGACACACAAGGATTTTTTCTCTGGTGCAGAAGCTCTCAGTGTACATGCAAAGCAAAATAGTAGTAATAGTCGTCATCATAATACCAATAAGTAGATTAGATAGATGATAGATAGATGGTAGATAGACAGACAGACAGACAGACAGACAGACAGACAGACAGACAGACAGACAGACAGACAGACAGACAGACAGACAGACAGACAGATAGATAGATAGATAGATAGATAGATAGATAGATAGATAGATAGATAGATAGATAGAGACAGAGAGAGAGAGAGAGAGAGAGAAAGCAGGCAGGCAGAGATTCTAGAGATAGATGATAGAGATAGATGATATAGATAGATTTAATATGAAAGCCTATAAACAACACACACCACACACATACACACATATGTAAGTTAGATTTATATCCCACTTTTTTATTCAGCAGCTCAAAGCAGAGTTAGAAAAGTATGCATCCATCCATCCATATCAATCAATCTGAGGAGAAAAGAAGAAAGACGACACAGAGGTGAAGAACAA
>JALGBA010003251.1:0-12572 GCA_023970755.1 Azemiops feae | reverse complement strand
GAAGACCCCTGAACTAGCTGGTAGTGGTGCATATTAATAAACATGGATAAATTCATCATACATTTATAAGTGCAAAGGAAAAGTAATTCAGTAAAGGAACAAAAGAGCATAGCCTGAGGGCATGCAAAGAGTGCCCTCCTGTGGTTATTTTGGCCATAGCGGCCTGACAGGGACTACAAAGACCATCTATAGCCCAGGGCATGTAAAGAGAGCCTACCTGTGGTTATTTTGGGCATAGCGGCCTGACAGGACTACAAAGACCATCTATAGCACAGGGCATGAAAAGGGTGCCCTACTGTGATTATTTTATGTATCGCAGCCTGAAAGGGACTACAGCGACCATATATAACACATGGCACGCAGAAACTGCGCTCCTGTGGTTGTTTTGGAATAGCAGCCACCCAAGGAAATAAACCTTACCCCAAAGAGGGCAAAAAAGTCAGGCTTTCCTAACATGTGTTGGTCACTGCGTTGGTCATTTTGGGACAAAGTCATCAGAATGCGGCTAAACCTCGACCTAAGTCTCCTCTAACTGCAAAATGGGTCAAAAGTCAGGCCGTAGTCTCTCCTTACGCAAAAGAGGGCAAAAAAGTCAGGCTTTCCCAAGACATGAAAGACTATGTTTGTTATTTTGGGGGGCAAAGTCATCAGAATGCAGCCTTACGCGACCTGACTGTTTCCTAAGTCGCAAAAGTGGGTCAAAGTCGGCCGTAGTCTCTCCTTACCCACAGAGGGCAAAAATGTCAGGCTTTCCTAAGTTATGAAAGACTATGTTGGTTATTTGGGGGGCAAAGTCATCAGAATGACTTTATTATTATTATTACATTATTAGAAGCCTTGATATTAATCATAATAGAGCAACGGGAGGCCCAAGGGCTGCAGAACAGGCACAGAAGAAGAAACCTGCTTCAAAACACTTAAACCGAGTTAAAAAGGCCTATGATGGCCTAAGTGCTAATGCTATGGGACAGAAAGCAGTGCCCTCCAGTGGACAAGGCAGGAATAGCAGCCACACAAGGAAATAAACCTTACCCCAAAGAGGGCAAAACAGTCAGGCTTTCCTAACATATCACAAACTGTGTTGGTCATTTTGGGGGCAAAGTCATCAGAATGCAGCCTTACGTCGACCTAACTCTTTTCTAACCCCAAAATGGGTCAAAAGTCAGGCCGTAGTCTTTCTTTACCCAAAAGAGGGCAGAAAAGTCAGGCTTTCCCAAGATATGAAAGACTATTTTTGTTATTTTAGGGGCAAAGTCATCAGAATGCAGCCTTAGGTTCACCTTACTCTATTCTAACCCCAAAATGGGTCAAACCTAAGGCCCTAGTCTTTCCTTACCCAAAAGAGGGCAAAAAAGTCCCTAAGGAGGCGGCTGGATGCCGGCAGGAGAGACTGATTGGGTCCAGCTGATTGGTGCTCCTGCCGGGAGCTGGAGGTGAACTGAAGAAAAGGGAGGGGGAGAGAGGAGAGGGTAAAAAAGAACGTGGTTTGGGTGGGGAAAGGGGAAAAAAGACACCAGGAAAGGTTTAATCGCTTTAAACAAATGTAATTAGTTTTACCCCCTTTAATTCAGTCTGTCTGTGGCTTTTACAAAGTTTTCTTTGAAAGTAAACAGGCTTAATTAAAAGCTAAAGCTTTTCGGAATTGCCGGAACCTTCCAGAACAGATTTCCAACATTGTGACACGTGACACGCCTGAGGCAGTTAAAGAGAAAAAAAACAGACTTTCTGTTTCTTTATTTTCTTGCATTGCACTTGATTTCTGTGTCTTTAAGGGTACAGGGAAGGGATTGGAGGGTGTTTGTGTGCACGTGGAAGAGCTCAGAAGGGCAAACCAGCTAACTCAGGAGTCTACAGACTTAGCAACTTTAAGACCTGTGGACTTCAACTCCCAGAATTCCTCAACCAGCCACAAGTCTTATATTAATAAACATGGATAAATTCATCATACATTTATCAGTGCAAAGGAAAAGTAATTCAGTAAAGGAACAAAAGAGCATAGCCTGAGGGCATGCAAAGAGTGCCCTCCTGTGGTTATTTTGGCCATAGCGTCCAGAAAGGGACTACAAAGACCATCTATAGCACAGGGCTTGCAAACGGTGCCCTCCTGTGGTTATTTTGGCCATAGCGTCCAGAAAGGGACTACAAAGACCATCTATAGCACAGGGCTTGCAAACGGTGCCTTCCTGTGGTTATTTTGGCCATAGCGGCCTGACAGGACTACAAAGACCATCTATAGCACAGGGCATGAAAAGGGTGCCCTACTGTGATTCTTTTATGTATAGCAGCCTGAAAGGGACTACAGCGACCATATATAACACAGGGCACGCAAAGACTGCGCTCCTGTGGTTGTTTTGGAATAGCAGCCACCCAAGGAAATAAACCTTACCCCAAAGAGGGCAAAAAAGTCAGGATTTCCTAACATGTGTTGGTCACTGCGTTGGTCATTTTGGGACAAAGTCATCAGAATGCGGCTAAACCTCGACCTAACTCTCCTCTAACTGCAAAATTGTTCTAAAGTCAGGCCGTAGTTCTCGCCATTACTCAAAAGAGGCAAAAGTCAGAGCTTTCCCAAGACTATGAGAGGCTATTTTGTTATTTGGGGGGGCAAAGTCATCAGGAATTGCAGGCCTTACGTCGACCTAACGTTTCTAACCGCAAAGTGGTCAAAAGTCAGGCCGTAGTCTCTCCTTAACCCATAGAGGGCAAAAATGTCAGGCTTTCTAAGGTATAAAGACTATGTTGTTATTTGGGGGGCAAGTCATCGAATGACTTTATTAGTATTATTACATTATTAAAGCCTATCTGATATTAATCATAATAGAGCAACGGGAGGCCCAAGGGCTGCAGAACAGGCACAGAAGAAGGAAACCTGCTTCAAAACACTTAAACCGAGTTAAAAAGGCCTATGATGGCCTAAGTGCTAATGCTATGGAACAGAAAGCAGTGCCCTCCAGTGGACAAGGCAGGAATAGCAGCCACACAAGGAAATAAACCTTACCCCAAAGAGGGCAAAAAAGTCAGGCTTTCCTAACATATCACAAACTGTGTTGGTCATTTTGGGGGCAAAGTCATCAGAATGCAGCCTTACGTCGACCTAACTCTTTTCTAACCCCAAAATGGGTCAAAAGTCAGGCCGTCGTCTTTCTTTACCCAAAAGAGGGCAGAAAAGTCAGGCTTTCCCAAGATATGAAAGACTGTTTTTGTTATTTTAGGGGCAAAGTCATCAGAATGCAGCCTTAGGTTCACCTTACTCTATTCTAACCCCAAAATGGGTCAAACCTAAGGCCCTAGTCTTTCCTTACCCAAAAGAGGGCAAAAAAGTCCCTAAGGAGGCGGCTGGATGCCGGCAGGAGAGACTGATTTGGTCCAGCTGATTGGTGCTCCTGCCGGGAGCTGGAGGTGAACTGAAGAAAAGGGAGGGGGGAGAGAGGAGAGGGTATAAAAGAAAGTGGTTTGGGTGGGGAAAGGGGAAAAAAGACACCAGGAAAGGTTTAATCGCTTTAAACAAATGTAATTAGTTTTACCCCCTTTAATTCAGTCTGTCTGTGGCTTTTACAAAGTTTTCTTTGAAAGTAAACAGGCTTAATTAAAAGCTAAAGCTTGTCGCAATTGCCGGAACCTTCCAGAACAGATTTCCAACATTGTGACACGTGACACGCCTGAGGCAGTTAAAGAGAAAAAAAACACTTTCTGTTTCTTTATTTTCTTGCATTGCACTTGATTTCTGTGTCTTTAAGGGTACAGGGAAGGGATTGGGGGTGTTTGTGTGTACGTGGAAGAGCTCAGAAGGGCAAACCAGCTAACTCAGGAGTCTACAGACTTAGCAACTTTAAGACCTGTGGACTTCAACTCCCAGAATTCCTCAACCAGCCATGAGGGCTGAGGAATCCTGGGAGTTGAAGTCCACAAGTCTTAAAAGTGCCAAGTTTGAAGACCCCTGAACTATCTGGTAGTGGTGCATATTAATAAACATGGATAAATTCATCATACATTTATCAGTGCAAAGGAAAAGTAATTCAGTAAAGGAACAAAAGAGCATAGCCTGAGGGCATGCAAAGAGTGCCCTCCTGTGGTTATTTTGGCCATAGCGGCCAGAAAGGGACTACAAAGACCATCTATAGCACAGGGCTTGCAAACGGTGCCTTCCTGTGGTTATTTTGGCCATAGCGGCCTGACAGGGACTACAAAGACCATCTATAGCACAGGGCATGTAACGAGAGCCTACCTGTGGTTATTTTGGGCATAGCGGCCTGACAGGACTACAAAGACCATCTATAGCACAGGGCATGAAAAGGGTGCCCTGCTGTGATTATTTTATGTATAGCAGCCTGAAAGGGACTACAGCGAACATATATAACACAGGGCACGCAAAGACTGCGCTCCTGTGGTTGTTTTGGAATAGCAGCCACCCAAGGAAATAAACCTTACCCCAAAGAGGGCAAAAAAGTCAGGCTTTCCTAACGTGTTGGTCACTGCGTTGGTCATTTTGGGACCAAATCATCAGGAATGCGGCTAAACTCGACCAACTCTCCTCTTATCTGCAAATGGGTCAAAAGTCATGCCGTAGTCCTCATCCTTACCCAAAGAGGGGCAAAAAGTCCGGCTTTCCCAGACCTGAAAAGACTATGGGGGTTTGTTAGTTCGGGGGGCAAAGTCATCAGAATGCAGCCTTACGTCGACTAAAAACTGTTTCCTAAGCGCAGTGGTCAAAAGTCCAGGCCGTAGTCTCTCCTTACCCATAGAGGGCAAAAATGTCATGCTTTCCTAAGGTATGAAAGACTACGTTGGTTATTTGGGGGGCAAAGTCATCAGAATGACTTTATTATTATTATTACATTATTAGAAGCCTTGATATTAATCCTAATAGAGCAACGGGAGGCCCAAGGCCTGCAGAACAGGCACAGAAGAAGGAAACCTGCTTCAAAACACTTAAACCGAGTTAAAAAGGCCTATGATGGCCTAAGTGCTAATGCTATGGGACAGAAAGCAGTGCCCTCCAGTGGACAAGGCAGGAATAGCAGCCACACAGGAAATAACCTTACCCCAAAGAGGGCAAAAAAGTCAGGCTTTCCTAACATATCACAAATTGTGTTGGTCATTTTGGGGGCAAAGTCATCAGAATGCAGCCTTACGTCGACCTAACTCTTTTCTAACCCAAAATGGGTCAAAAGTCAGGCCGTAGTCTTTCTTTACCCAAAAGAGGGCAGAAAAGTCAGGCTTTCCCAAGATATGAAAGACTATTTTTGTTATTTTAGGGGCAAAGTCATCAGAAAGCAGCCTTAGGTTCACCTTACTCTATTCTAACCCCAAAATGGGTCAAACCTAAGGCCCTAGTCTTTCCTTACCCAAAAGAGGGCAAAAAGTCCCTAAGGAGGCGGCTGGATGCCGGCAGGAGAGACTGATTGGGTCCAGCTGATTGGTGCTCCTGCCGGGAGCTGGAGGTGAACTGAAGAAAAGGGAGGGGGAGAGAGGAGAGGGTAAAAAAGAACGTGGTTTGGGTGGGGAAAGGGGAAAAAAGACACCAGGAAAGGTTTAATCGCTTTAAACAAATGTAATTAGTTTTACCCCCTTTAATTCAGTCTGTCTGTGGCTTTTACAAAGTTTTCTTTGAAAGTAAACAGGCTTAATTAAAAGGTAAAGCTTTTTGCAATTGCCGGAACCTTCCAGAACCTTCCAGAACAGATTTGCAACATTGTGACACGTGACCCGCCTGAGGCAGTTAAAGAGAAAAAAAACGGAGTTTCTGTTTCTTTATTTTCTTGCATTGCACTTGATTTCTGTGTCTTTAAGGGTACAGGGAAGGGATTGGGGGGGGTTTGTGTGCACGTGGAAGAGCTCAGAAGGCACAACCATCTAACTCAGAGTCTACAGACTTAGCAACTTTAAGACCTGTGGACTTCAACTCCCAGAATTCCTCAACCAGCCATGAGGGCTGAGGAATCCTGGGAGTTGAAGTCCACAAGTCTTAAAAGTGCCAAGTTTGAAGACCCCTGAACTAGCTGGTAGTGGTGCATATTAATAAACATGGATAAATTCATCATACATTTATCAGGGCAAAGGAAAAGTAATTCAGTAAAGGAACAAAAGAGCATAGCCTGAGGGCATGCAAAGAGTGCCCTCCTGTGGTTATTTTGGCCATAGCGGCCAGAAAGGGACTACAAAGACCATCTATAGCACAGGGCATGTAAAGAGAGCCTACCTGTGGTTATTTTGGGCATAGCGGCCTGACAGGACTACAAAGACCATCTATAGCACAGGGCATGAAAAGGGTGCCCTACTGTGATTATTTTATGTATAGCAGCCTGAAAGGGACTACAGTGACCATATATAACATAGGGCACGCAAAGACTGCGCTCCTGTAGTTGTTTTGGAATAGCAGCCACCCAAGGAAATAAACCTTACCCCAAGGAGGGCAAAAAACTCAGGCTTTCCTAACATGTGTTGGTCACTGCGTTGGTCATTTTGGGACAAAGCCATCAGAATGCGGCTAAACCTCGACCTAACTCTCCTCTAACTGCAAAATGGGTCAAAAGTCAGGCCGTAGTCTCTCCTTACCCAAAAGAGGGCAAAAAAGTCAGGCTTTCCCAAGACATGAAAGACTATGTTTGTTATTTCGGGGGGCAAAGTCATCAGAATGCAGCCTTACGTCGACCTAACTGTTTCCTAACCGCAAAGTGGGTCAAAAGTCAGGCCGTAGTCTCTCCTTACCCATAGAGGGCAAAAATGTCAGGCTTTCCTAAGGTATGAAAGACTACGTTGGTTATTTGGGGAGCAAAGTCATCAGAATGACTTTATTATTATTATTACATTATTAGAAGCTTTGATATTAATCATAATAGAGCAACGGGAGGCCCAAGGGCTGCAGAACAGGCACAGAAGAAGGAAACCTGCTTCAAAACACTTAAACCGAGTTAAAAAGGCCTATCATGGCCTAAGTGCTAATGCTATGGGACAGAAAGCAGTGCCCTCCAGTGGACAAGGCAGGAATAGCAGCCACACAAGGAAATAAACCTTACCCCAAAGAGGGCCAAAAAGTCAGGCTTTCCTAACATATCACAAACTGTGTTGGTCATTTTGGGGGCAAATTCATCAGAATGCAGCCTTACGTCGACCTAACTCTTTTCTAACCTCAAAATGGGTCAAAGGTCAGGGCGTAGTCTTTCTTTACCCAAAAGAGGGCAGAAAAGTCAGGCTTTCCCAAGATATGAAAGACTATTTTTGTTATTTTAGGGGTAAAGTCATCAGAATGCAGCCTTAGGTTCACCTTACTCTATTCTAACCCCCAAATGGGTCAAACCTAAGGCCCTATTCTTTCCTTACCCAAAAGAGGGCAAAAAAGTCCCTAAGGAGGCGGCTGGATGCCGGCAGGAGAGACTGATTGGGTCCAGCTGATGGGTGCTCCTTCCGGAGGCTGGAGGTGAACTGAAGAAAAAAGGGAGGGGGAGTAAGAGGAGAGGGTTAAAAAAGTACGTGGTTTGGTGGGAAAGGGGAAAAAAGACACTCAGGAAGGTTTAATAATCGCTTAACAATATGTAATTAGTTTTACCCCCTTTAATTCAGTCTGTCTGTGGCTTTTACAAAGTTTTTCTTTGAAATTGGAGAGTAAACAGGCTTATTAACAAGCTAAAGCTTTCGCAATTGCCGTACTTCCAGAACATATTTCCAACATTGTGACACGTTACAACTCCTGAGGCCAGTTAAAGAGAAAAAAACAGACTTTCTTTTTCTTTATTTCTGCATTGCACTTGATTTCTGTGTCTTAAGGTACAGGGAAAGGGATTGGTGGGTGTTTTGTGTGCCGTGGAAGAGCTCAGAATGGCAAACCAGCGAACTCGGAGTCTACAGACTTAGCAACTTGAAGACCTGTGGACTTCAACTCCCAGAATTCCTCAACCAGCCATGAGGGCTGAGGAATCCTGGGAGTTGAAGTCCACAAGTCTTAAAAGTGCCAGGTTTGAAGACCCCTGAACTAGCTGGTAGTGGTGCATATTAATAAACATGGATAAATTCATCATACATTTATCAGTGCAAAGGAAAAGTAATTCAGTAAAGGAACAAAAGAGCATAGCCTGAGGGCATGCAAAGAGTGCCCTCCTGTGGTTATTTTGGCAATAGCGGCCAGAAAGGGACTACAAAGACCATCTATAGCACAGGGCTTGCAAACAGTGCCTTCCTGTGGTTATTTTGGCCATAGCGGCCTGACAGGGACTACAAAGACCATCTATAGCACAGGGCATGAAAAGGGTGCCCTACTGTGGTTATTTTATGTATAGCAGCCTGAAAGGGACTACAGCGACCATATATAACACAGGGCACGCAAAGACTGCGCTCCTGTGGTTGTTTTGGAATAGCAGCCATCCAAGGAAATAAACCTTACCCCAAAGAGGGCAAAAAAGTCAGGCTTTCCTAAAATGTGTTGGTCACTGTTTTGGTCATTTTGGGGGCAAAGTCATCAGAATGACTTTATTATTATTATTACATTATTAGAAGCCTTGATATTAATCATAATAGAGCAACGGGAGGCCCAAGGGCTGCAGAACAGGCACAGAAGAAGGGAAAGGGAGGGAAACCTGCTTCAAAACACTTAAACCGAGTTAAAAAAGGCCTATGATGCCCCTAAGTGCTAATGTCTATGGGACAGAAAGCAGTGCCCTCCAGTGGACAAAGGCAGGGAATAGCCAGCCACACAAGGAAATAAACCTTACCCCAAGAGGGCAAAAAAGTCAGGCTGTTCCGAACATATCACAAACTGTGTTGCTATCTTTGGGGCGGGGCAAAGTCATCAGAATGCAGCCTTACGTCGACCTAACTCTTTTCTAACCCCAAAATGGGTCAAACGTCAGGCCGTAGTCTTTCTTTACCCAAAAGAGGGCAGAAAAGTCAGGCTTTCCCAAGATATGAAAGACTATTTTTGTTATTTTAGGGGCAAAGTCATCAGAATGCAGCCTTAGGTTCACCTTACTCTATTCTAACCCCAAAATGGGTCAAACCTAAGGCCTTAGTCTTTCCTTAACCAAAAGAGGGCAAAAACGTCCCTAAGGAGGCGGCTGGATGCCGGCAGGAGAGACTGATTGGGTCCAGCTGATTGGTGCTCCTGGCGGGAGCTGGAGGTGAACTGAAGAAAAGGGAGGGGGGAGGGAGGAGAGGGTATAAAAGAACGTGGTTTGGGTGGGGAAAGGGGAAAAAAGACACCAGGAAAGGTTTAAACGCTTTGCGAAAACAAATTGTATTAGTTTTACCCCTTTAAATTCCAGTGTCTGGGGCTTTTACAAAGTTTTCTTGAAAGTAAACAGGCTTAATTAAAAGGCTAAAGGCTTTTCGCAATTGCCGGAGCCTTCCGAACAGATTGCAACATTGTGACACCGTGACACGCCTGAGGCAGTTAAAGAGAAAAAAAAACGGCGTTTCTGTTTCTCTATTTTCTTGCATTGCATTGATTTCTGTGTCTTTTTAAAGGACTTTTATAAGTAACCTTCCCTTTTACCTCTTCTATTCTCACTTCTCGTCCACGTGCGAAGGTGATTGGGGGGGTGTTTGTGTGCAAGTGGAAGAGCTCATGAGGCCAAAACCAGCTAACTCAGGAGTCTACAGATTAGCAAACTTTAAGACCTGTGGAGATTCAACTCCCAGAATTCTCAACCAGCCATGAGGGCTGAGGAATCCTGGGAGTTGAAGTCAACAAGTCTTAAAAGTGCCAAGTTTGAAGACCCCTGAACTAGCTGGTAGTGGTGCATATTAATAAACATGGATAAATTTATCATACATTTATCAGTGCAAAGGAAAAGGAAATCAGTAAAGGAACAAAAGAGCATAGCATGAGGGCATGCAAAGAGTGCCCTCCTGTGGTTATTTTGGCCATAGCGGCCATAAAGGGACTACAAAGACTATCTATAGCACAGGGCTTGCAAACGGTGCCTTCCTGTGGTTATTTTGGCCATAGCGGTCCTGACAGGGACTTACAAAGACCATTCTATAGCACAGGGCATGTAAAGAGAGCCTACCTGTGGTTATTTTGGGCATAGCGGCCTGACAGGACTACAAAGACCATCTATAGCACAGGGCATGAAAAGGGTGCCCTACTGTGATTATTTTATGTATAGCAGCCTGAAAGGGACTACAGCGACAATATATAACACAGGGCACGCAAAGACTGCGCTCCTGTGGTTGTTTTGGAATAGCAGCCACCCAAGGAAATAAACCTTACCCCAAAGAGGGCAAAAAAGTCAGGCTTTCCTAACATGTGTTGGTCACTGCATTGGTCATTTTGGGACAAAATCATCAGAATGCGGCTAAACCTCGACCTAACTCTCCTCTAAACCGCCAAAAATGGGTCAAAAGTCAGGCACGTATAGTCTCCCTCCTTACCCAAAAGAGGGCAAAAAGTCAGGCTTTCCCAAGACATGAAAGACTATGTTTGTTATTTGGGGGGGCAAAGTCATCAGAATGCAGCCTTACGTCGACCTAACTGTTTCCTAACCGCACAGTGGGTCAAAAGTCAGGCCGTAGTCTCTCCTTACCCATAGAGGGCAAAAATGTCAGGCTTTCCTAAGGTATAAAAGACTATGTTGGTTATTTGGGGGGCAAAGTCATCAGAATGACTTTATTATTATTATTACATTATTAGAAGCCTTGATATTAATCATAATAGAGCAACGGGAGGCCCAAGGGCTGCAGAACAGGCACAGAAGAAGGAAACCTGCTTCAAAACATTTAAACCGAGTTAAAAAGGCCTATGATGGCCTAAGTGCTAATGCTATGGGACAGAAATCAGTGCCCTCCAGTGGACAAGGCAGGAATAGCAGCCACACAAGGAAATAAACCTTACCCCAAAGAGGGCAAAAAAGTCAGGCTTTCCTAACATATCACAAACTGTGTTGGTCATTTTGGGGGCAAAGTCATCAGAATGCAGCCTTACGTTGACCTAACTCTTCTCTAACCCCAAAATGGGTCAAAAGTCAGGCCGTAGTCTTTCTTTACCCAAAAGAGGGCAGAAAAGTCAGGCTTTCCCAAGATATGAAAGACTATTATGTTATTTTAGGGGAAAGTCATCAGGAATGCAGCCTTAGGTTCACCTTACTCTATTCTAACCCCAAAATGGTCAAACCTAAGGCCCTAGTCTTTCCTTACCCAAAAGAGGGCAAAAAAGTCCTAAGGAAGGGGCTGGATGCGGCCAGGAGAGACTGATTGGGTTACAGCTGATGGATGCTCCTGGACGGGAGCTGGAGGTGTGAATGAAGGAAAAGGGAGGGGGGAGGAGGAGAGGTATAAAAGAACGTGGTTTGGGTGGGGAAAGGGGAAAAAAGACACCAGGAAAAGTTTAAACGCTTTAAACAAATGTAATTAGTTTTACCCCCTTTAATTCAGTCTGTCTGTGGCTTTTACAAAGTTTTCTGTGAAAGTAAACAGGCTTAATTAAAAGCTAAAGCTTTTCGCAATTGCTGGAACCTTCCAGAACCTTCCAGAACAGATTTGCAACATTGTGACACGTTTCACGTCTGAGGCAGATAAAGAGAAAAAAAACGGAGATTCTGTTTCTTTATTTTCTTGCATTTCACTTGATTTCTGTGTCTTTAAGGGTACAGGGAAGGGATTGGGGGGTGTTTGTGTGCACGTGGAAGAGCTCAGAAGGGCAAACCAGCTAACTCAGGAGTCTACAGACTTAGCAACTTAAAGACCTGTGGACTTCAACTCCCAGAATTCCTCAACCAGCCATGAGGGCTGAGGAATCCTGGGAGTTGAAGTCCACATGTCTTAAAAGTGCCAAGTTTGAAGACCCCTGAACTAGCTGGTAGTGGTGCATATTAATAAACCTGGATAAATTTATCATACATTTATCAGTGCAAAGGAAAAGTAATTCAGTAAAGGAACAAAAGAGCATAGCATGAGGGCATGCAAAGAGTGCCCTCCTGTGGTTATTTTGGCCATAGCGGCCAGAAAGGGACTACAAAGACCATCTATAGCACAGGGCTTGCAAATGGTGCCTTCCTGTGGTTAATTTGGCCATAGCGGCCTGACAGGGACTACAAAGACCATCTATAGCACAGTGCATGAAAAGGGTGCCCTACTGTGGTTATTTTATGTATAGCAGCCTGAAAGGGACTACAGCGACCATATATAACACAGGGCACGCAAAGACTGCGCTCCTGTGGTTGTTTTGGAATAGCAGCCACCCAAGGAAATAAACCTTACCCCAAAGAGGGCAAAAAAGTCAGGCTTTCCTAACATGTGTTGGTCACTGTGTTGGTCATTCTGGGGACAAAGTCATCAGAATGCGGCATTACCTCGACCTAACTCTCCTCTAACCGCAAAATGGGTCAAAAGTCAGGCCGTAGTCTCTCCTTACCCAAAAGAGGGCAAAAAAGTCAGGCTTTCCCATGACATGAAAGGCTATGTTTGTTATTTGGGGGGGCAAAGTCATCAGAATGCAGCCTTACGTCGACCTAACTGTTTCCTAACCGCAAAGTGGGTCAAAAGTCAGGCCGTAGTCTCTCCTTACCCATAGAGGGCAAAAATGTCAGGCTTTCCTAAGGTATGAAAGACTATGTTGGTTATTTGGGGGGCAAAGTCATCAG
>JALGBA010003250.1:0-32475 GCA_023970755.1 Azemiops feae | reverse complement strand
GAGCGCAGTCTTTGCGTGCCCTGTGTGATATATGGTCGCTGTAGTCCCTTTCAGGCTGCTATACATAAAATAATCACAGTAGGGCACCCTTTTCATGCCCTGTGCTATAGATGGTCTTTGTAGTCCTGTCAGGCCGCTATGCCCAAAATAACCACAGGTAGGCTCTCTTTACATGCCCTGTGCTATAGATGGTCTTTGTAGTCCCTGTCAGGCCGCTATGGCCAAAATAACCACAGGAAGGCACCGTTTGCAAGCCCTGTGCTATAGATGGTCTTTGTAGTCCCTTTCTGGCCGCTATGGCCAAAATAACCACAGGAGGGCACTCTTTGCATGCCATCAGGCTATGCTCTTTTGTTCCTTTACTGAATTACTTTTCCTTTGCACTGATAAATGTATGATGAATTTATCCATGTTTATTAATATGCACCACTACCAGCTAGTTCAGGGGTCTCCAAACTTGGCACTTTTAAGACTTGTGGACTTCAACTCCCAGGATTCCTCAGCACCTCATGCTGGTTAGGGAATTCTGGGGAGTTGAAGTCACATGTCTTAAAGGTTGCTAGTCTGTAGACTACTGGTTAGCTGGTTTGCCCTTCTGAGATAGTTGACACGTGCACACAAACACCCCCAATCCCTTCCCGTACCCTTAAGCACAGAAATCAGTGCAATGCAAGCAAATAAAGAACAGAAACTCCGTTTTTTTTCTCTTTAACTGCCTCAGGCGTGTCACGTGTCACAATGTTGCAAATCTGTTCTGGAAGGTTTTGGAAGGTTCCGGCAATTGCGAAAAGCTTTAGCTTTTAATTAAGCCTCTTTACTTTCAAAGAAAACTTTGTAAAAGCCACAGACAGACTGAATTAAAGGGGGTAAAACTAATTACATTTCTTTAAAGCGATTAAACCTTTCCTGGTGTCTTTTTTCCCCTTTCCCCACCCAAACCACCTTCTTTTATACCCTCTCCTCTCTCCCCCCTCCCTTTTCTTCAGTTCACCTCCCGCTCCCGGCAGGGCACCAATCAGCTGGACCCATCAGTCTCTCCTTCGGCATCCAGCCGCCTCCTTAGGGACTTTTTTGCCCTCTTTTGGGTAAGGAAAGACTAGGGCCTTAGGTTTGACCCATTTTGGGGTTAGAATAGAGTAAGGTGAACCTAAGGCTGCATTCTGATGACTTTGCCCCTAAAATAACAAAAATAGTCTTTCATATCTTGGGAAAGCCTGACTTTTCTGCCCTCTTTTGGGTAAAGAAAGACTATGGCCTGACTTTTGACCCATTTTGCGGTTAGAGGAGAGTTAGGTCGAGGTAATGCCGCATTCTGATGTCTTTGTCCCCAAAATGACCAACGCAGTGACCAACACACGTTAGGAAACCCTGACTTTTTTGCCCTCTTTGGGGTAACGTTTATTTCCTTGGGTGGCTGCTATTCCAAAACAACCACAGGAGCGCAGTCTTTGCGTGCCCTGTGTTATATATGGTGGCTGTAGTCCCTTTCAGGCTGCTATGCATAAAATAACCACAGTAGGGCACCCTTTTCATGCCCTGTGCTATAGATGGTCTTTGTAGTCCTGTCAGGCCGCTATGCCCAAAATAACCACGGGTAGGCTCTCTTTACATGCCCTGTGCTATAGATGGTCTTTGTAGTCCCTGTCAGGCCGCTATGGCCAAAATAACCACAGGAAGGCACCGTTTGCAAGCCCTGTGCTATAGATGGTCTTTGTAGTCCCTTTATGGCCGCTATGGCCAAAATAACCACGGAGGCACTCTTTGCATGCACTCATGCTATGCTCTTTTGTTCCTTTACTGAATTCCTTTTCCTTTGCACTGATAAATGTATGATAAATTTATCCATGTTTATTAATATGCACCACTACCAGCTGGTTCAGGGGTCTTCAAACTTGGCACTTTTAAGACTTGTGGACTTCAACTCCCAGGATTCCTCAGCCCTCATGGCTGGTTGAGGAATTCTGGGAGTTGAAGTCCACAGGTCTTAAAGTTGCTAAGTCTGTAGACTCCCGAGTTAGCTGGTTTGCCCTTCTGAGCTCTTCCACGTGCACACAAACACCCCCCCAATCCCTTCCCTGTACCCTTAAAGACACAGAAATCAAGTGCAATGCAAGAAAATAAAGAAACAGAAACTCCGTTTTTTTTCTCTTTTACTGCCTCAGGCGTGTCACGTGTCACAATGTTGCAAATCTGTTCTGGAAGGTTCCGGCAATTGCGAAAAGCTTTAGCTTTTAATTAAGCCTCTTTACTTTCAAAGAAAACTTTGTAAAAGCCACAGACAGACTGAATTAAAGGGGGTAAAACTAATTACATTTCTTTAAAGTGATTAAACCTTTCCTGGTGTCTTTTTTCCCCTTTCCCCACCCAAACCACGTTCTTTTATACCCTCTCCTCTCTCCCCCTCCCTTATCTTCAGTTCACCTCCAGCTCCCGGCAGGAGCACCAATCAGCTGGACCCAATCAGCCTCTCCTGCCGGCATCCAGCCGCCTCTTTAGGGACTTTTTTGCCCTCTTTTGGGTAAGGAAAGACTAGGGCCTTAGGTTTGACCATTTGGGGTTAGAATAGGTAAGGTGAACTCTAAGGCTGCATTCTGATGATTGGCCCGAAAAATAACAACATATTCCTTTCATACTTGGGAAAGCTACTTTTCTGCCCTCTTGGGTAAAGCAAGACTATGGCCTGACTTTTGACCCATTTTTGCGGTTAGATGGCGTTAGGTCGAGGTAATGCCGATTCTGATGTCTTTGCCCCAAAATGACCACGCAGTGACAACACACGTTATGACACCTTAACCTTTTTTTTGCCCTCTTTGGGGGTAACGTTTATTTCCTTGGTGCTGCATATGCAAAACAACCACATGCAGGCGCAGTCTTTGCGTGCCCTGTGTTATATATGGTGGCTGTAGTCCCTTTCAGGCTGCTATGCATAAAATAACCACAGTAGGGCACCCTTTTCATGCCCTGTGCTATAGATGGTCTTTGTAGTCCTGTCAGGCCGCTATGCCCAAAATAACCACGGGTAGGCTCTCTTTACATGCCCTGTGCTATAGATGGTCTTTGTAGTCCCTGTCAGGCCGCTATGGCCAAAATAACCACAGGAAGGCACCGTTTGCAAGCCCTGTGCTATAGATGGTCTTTGTAGTCCCTTTATGGCCGCTATGGCCAAAATAACCACAGGAGGGCACTCTTTGCATGCCCTCATGCTATGCTCTTTTGTTTCCTTTACTGAATTACTTTTCCTTTGCACTGATAAATGTATGATAAATTTATCCATGTTTATTAATATGCACCACTACCATCTAGTTCAGGGGTCTTCAAACTTGGCACTTTTAAGACTTGTGGACTTCAACTCCCAGGATTCCTCAGCCCTCATGGCTGGTTGAGGAATTCTGGGAGTTGAAGTCCACAGGTCTTAAAGTTGCTAAGTCTGTAGATTCCTGAGTTAGCTGGTTTGCCCTTCTGAGCTCTTCCACGTGCTCTTTCATATTTTTCCTTTCTTCTTTCTTCTTTTTTCTTTTTTTCTTTTTTTATTTTTTCTTCTCTTTATATTTTCACTTTTTTCTTTTTTATTATTAATTTCTTCTTTTTCTTCTTTTTCTTTTTTCATTTGCTTTTTCTTTTTCTTTTCTTTTTTCTTTTTTCGTATTATATTTCTTTTTTCTTTTTTCTTTCTTTTTCCCTTTTTAATTTACCTTTCCTTTTTCCTTTCCTTTTCTTTTTCTTTTTCCTTTTCCTTTTTTTCTTATTAATTTCTTCTTTTTCTTTTTCTTTTTTTCTTTTTCTTTTTTTTCTTTTTTCTTTTTCCCTTTTTCCCTGTTTTCTTTTCATTTTTCATTTTTCCACTTTTTTCAACCTCAACACTAACTCTGACCCCATCCCCAACCCTGACACCTGACCGCAACCACGACCACGAGCACGACCCCCGACCCTACCCCGACTTCGTACCCGATGCCAACCACGACCCTAACCCCCACGCTAACCCCGACTTTTTTCTTTGTTTTCCTTTTTCCTTTTTCCTTTTTTCCCTTTTTCCCTTTTTCCTTTTTCTTTTTCCGTTCTTTTTCTTTTTTCTTTTTTCTATTTTCCTGTTTCGTTTCTTTTTCCTTTTTCCTTTTTCCCTTTTCTCTTTACTTTTTCTTTTTTCTTTTTCTTTTTCATTTCATTTTTTTCCTTTATTTTTTGGTTTCTTTATATTTTCACTTTTTTCAACCTCAACCCTAACCCCAAACCTAACCCTGACCCGAACCCGATCCCTGACCCCGACCCCAACTTCGTCCCCGTCCCACACCCCGACAACAAACCCTGACCCCAACTTTGACCCTGACCCTGACCCCATCCCCAACCCTGACCCTGGCCCTAACCCTGACCCAGACCCCGACTATGACCCCCGACCCTACCCCGACTTCGTACCCGACACCAACCACGACCCTAACCCCGACCTTTTTCTTTGTTCTCCTTTTTTCTTTTTTCTTTTTCCTTTTTTCCCTTTTTCCCTTTTTTCTTTTTCTTTTTTCCTTTTGTTTTTTCTTTTTTGTTCTTTTTCTTTTTCTCATTCCTTTTTTATTTTTTCTATTTTCCTTTTTTTTTCCTTTTTTCCTTTTTTGTATTACTTTTCCTTTTTTCTGTTTTTCATTTTCTATTTTCCTTTTTTCTTTTTCTTTTTTCATTTTCTTTTTATTTTTCATTTCATTTTTTTCTTTATTTTTTGTTTTCTTTATATTTTCACTTTTTTCTTTTTTTTCTTATTAATTTCTTTTTTCATTTTTTCTTTTTTCCTTTTTCCTTTTTTCCTATTATTTTTTTCTTTTTTCTTTTTTCGATTATCCTCATTTTCTTTTTCTTTCCCCCTTTTTAATTTACCTTTCCTTTATTCTTTTTTCTTTTCTTTTTCTTTTTCCTTTTTTTCTCTTTTTCGCTCTTTCATGTTTTTCCTTTCTTCTTTTTTCTTTTTCCTTTTTTCCTTTTTTCCTTTTCTCCTCTTTATATTTTCACTTTTTTCTTTTTTTATTATTAATTTCTTCTTTTTCTTTTTATTCCTTTTTCCTTTTCCTTTTCCTTTTCTTTTTTCCTTTTTTCTTTTTTCCATTTTCCTTTTTTTCCTATTATTTTTTTCTTTTTTCTTTTTTCGATTATCCTCATTTTCTTTTTCTTTTTTCCTATTTAATTTATCTTTCCTTTTTTCTTTTTTTCTTTTCTTTTTCTTTTTCCTTTTTTCTCTTTTTCTCTTTTTCGCTCTTTCATGTTTTTCCTTTTTTCCTTTCTTTTCCTTTTTTCTATTTTCCTTTTTCTTTTTTCTTTTTTCATTTCATTTTCTTTTTTCCCTGTCTTCTTTTTTCTTTTTCCCTTTTTCGTTTCTTTTTCCTTTTTCCCTTTTCCCTTTTCTTTTTCCTTTTTTTTTCATTTTCTTTTTTCTTTTTCTTTTTCATTTCATTTTTTTTCTTTATTTTTTGGTTTCTTTATATTTTCACTTTTTTCAACCTCAACCCTAACCCCAAACCTAACCCTGACCCTGACCCCATCTTTGACCCTGACACCGAACCCGAACCGGATCCCTGACCCCGATCCCAACTTCGTCCCCGACCCCAACCTCGACCCCGACCCCAACCCCGACTTCTTCCCTGTCCCACACCCACAAACTCCGACCCCAACTTTGACCCTGACCCAGACCCCGACCCTGACTTTGACCCCGACACCGACCTCGACATCGATCCACACCCCGACACTAACCACGACCCACACCCTGACGCCTACCCCAACTTCATTTTTTCTTCTTCTTTTCTCATTTTCATTTTCTTTTTTCTTTTTCTTTTTTTTATTTCATTTTTTTTCTTTATTTTTTCTTTTCTTTATATTTTTAGTTTTTTCTTTTTTCTTATTAATTTCTTTTTTCTTTTTCTTTTTCCCTTTTTCTTTTTCCCTTTTCCTTTTCCTTTTCCTTTTTTCTTTTTTCTTTTTCTTTTTTCCTTTTTTCTTTTTTCCATTTTCCTTTTTTTTCCTATTATTTTTTTCTTTTTTCTTTTTTCGATTATCCTCCTTTTCTTTTTCTTTTTTCCTTTTTAATTTCTTTTTTCTTTTTCTTTTCTTTTTCCTTTTTCCTTTTTCCTTTTTCCTTTTTTCTTTTTTCTTTTTCTTTTTTCTTTTTTCATTTTCTTTTTTCTTTTTCCCTTTTTCCCTTTTTTGTTTTCATTTTTCCTTTTTCCTTTTTCTCTTTTTCGCTCTTTCATATTTTTGCTTTCTTCTTTTTTCTTTTTCTTTTTCATTTCATTTTTTTTCTTTATTTTTTGGTTTCTTTATATTTTCACTTTTTTCAACCTCAACCTTAACACCAACCCTAACCCTGACCCTGACCCCGTCTTCGACCCTGAACCCGAATCCGACCCCGACCCCCGATCCTGACCCCAACTTCGTCCCCGACCTCGACCTTGACCCCAACCCCAACTTCGTACCCGTCCCACACCCCGACCCTAAACCCGACCCTGACAACGAACCCCGACCCCAACTTTGACCCTAACCCTGACCCCATCCCCAAACCCGACCCCGGCCCTAACCCTGACGCAGACCCCAACCCCGACCCTGACTTTGACCCCGACCCCGACCCCCACCCCATCCCTATCCCCGACCCCAGCCCCAAACCTATCCCCAAGCCAAACCCTAATTTCGACCCTGACAACGAACCCCAACCCCGACTTTGACCCTGACCCCGACCCCATCCCCAACCCCGACACCGACCCCAACCCTGACTTTGACTCCGATCCCGACTCCATCCCCATCCCCAAACCTGACCCCAATCCTAACCCTGAGCCCAACCCCAACCCCGACACCGAAATTGATCCTGACCCCGACCCAGACCCCGACTCAAACCCTGACACTAACCGTGACCCCGACCCAGACCCAAACCCTGACATTAACCCTGACCCTAACCCCTAAACTGACCCCACGACACAGACCCTGACCCTGACCCTATCCCCGACCCTAACCCCGACCCTAAACCTGACACAGACCCCGACACTGACTTTGATCCCGACCCCGACCCCGCCCCCCGACCCCCGCCCTGACCCAACCATGACCCTGGACCACGACCCCCTGACCCTACCCCCCGACTTCGTTACCCTACGCCCAACACACGACCGAACCCCGACCCTAACCCCGCCTTTTTCTTTGTTTCCTTTTTTCTTTTTTTCTTTTTCCTTTTTTTCCCTTTTAATTCTTTTTCTTTTTTCCGTTTCTTTTTTATTCTTTTTCTTTTTCTTATTCTTTTTATCTTTTCTATTTCCTTTTCCCCCTTTTTTCCTTTTTGTATTGCGCTTTCTTTTTTTCTTTTTCTTTTTTTCTTTTTTCTTTTTCCCTTTTTCCCTGTTTTCTTTTCATTTTTCATTTTTCCACTTTTTTCAACCTCAACACTAACTCTGACCCCATCCCCAACCCTGACACCTGACCGCAACCACGACCACGACCACGACCCCCGACCCTACCCCGACTTCGTACCCGATGCCAACCACGACCCTAACTCCCACCCTAACCCCGACTTTTTTCTTTGTTTTCCTTTTTCCTTTTTCCTTTTTCCTTTTTTCCCTTTTTCCTTTTTCTTTTTCCGTTCTTTTTCTTTTTTCTATTTTCCTTTTTCGTTTCTTTTTCCTTTTTCCTTTTTCCCTTTTCCCTTTACTTTTTCTTTTTTCTTTTTCTTTTTCATTTCATTTTTTTTCTTTATTTTTTGGTTTCTTTATATTTTCACTTTTTTCAACCTCAACCCTAACCCCAAACCTAACCCTGACCCGAACCCGATCCCTGACCCCGACCCCAACTTCGTCCCCGTCCCACACCCCGACAACAAACCCCGACCCCAACTTTGACCCTGACCCTGACCCCATCCCCAACCCCGACCCTGGCCCTAACCCTGACCCAGACCCCGACTACGACCCCCGACCCTACCCCGACTTCGTACCCGACACCAACCACGACCCTAACCCCGACCCTAACCCCGACCTTTTTCCTTGTTCTCCTTTTTTCTTTTTTCTTTTTCCTTTTTTCCCTTTTTCCCTTTTTTCTTTTTCTTTTTTCCTTTTCTTTTTTCTTTTTTGTTCTTTTTCTTTTTCTCATTCCTTTTTTATTTTTTCTATTTTCCTTTTTTTTCCCTTTTTTCCTTTTTTGTATTACTTTTCCTTTTTTCTGTTTTTCATTTTCTATTTTCCTTTTTTCTTTTTCTTTTTTCATTTTCTTTTTCTTTTTTCTTTTTCTTTTTCATTTCATTTTTTTCTTTATTTTTTGGTTTCTTTATATTTCTACTTTTTTCTTTTTTTCTTATTAATTTCTTTTTTCTTTTCCTTTTTTCCTTTTTTCTTTTTTCCATTTTCCTTTTTTTTTCCTATTATTTTTTTCTTTTTTCTTTTTTCGATTATCCTCATTTTCTTTTTCCCTTTTAAATTTACCTTTCCTTTTTTTCTTTTTTTCTTTTCTTTTTCTTTTTCCTTTTTTCTTTTTTCTTTTTCGCTCTTTCATATTTTTCCTTTCTTCTTTTTTCTTTTTTCTTTTTTCTTTTTTCTTAATTTTTTCTCCTCTTTATATTTTCACTTTTTTCTTTTTTTATTATTAATTTCTTCTTTTTCTTTTTATTCCTTTTTCCTTTTTCTTTTTCTTTTTCTTTTCTTTTTTCTTTTATCCTTTTTTCTTTTTCTTTTTCTTTTTTCTTTTCATTTTCTTTCTTTTTTCTTTTTTTTCTTTTTTCTATTTCTTTTTTCCTTTTTCTTTTTCATTTCATTTTCTTTTCCTTATTATTTTCCTTTTTTTCTTTTCCTTTTTCCTTTTTCCCTTTTCCCTTTTCTTTTCCTTTTTTCATTTTCTTTTTTCTTTTTTCTTTTTCTTTTTCATTTCATTTTTTTTCTTTATTTTTTGGTTTGTTTATATTTTCACTTTTTTCAACCTCAACCCTAACCCCAAACCTAACCCTGACCCTGACCCCATCTTCGACCCTGACACCAAACCCGAACCCGATCCCCGACCCCGACCCCAACTTCGTCCCCGACGCCAACCCCGACTTCGTCCCCGTCCCACACCCCAACAACAAACCCCGACCCCAACTTTGACCCTGACCCTGACCCCATCCCCAACCCCGGCCCTAACCCTGACCCAGACCCCGACCCCGACCCCAACTACGACCCCTGACCCTACCCCGACTTCGTACCCGACGCCAACCACGACCCTAACCCCGACCCTAACCCCGGCCTTTTTCTTTGTTTTCCTTTTTTCTTTTTTCTCTTTTCTTTTTTCTTTTTTCTTTTTCCTTTTTTCCCATTTTCCCTTTTTTCTTTTTTCTTTTTATTTTTCATTTCATTTTTTTTCTTTATTTTTTGGTTTCTTTATATTTTCACTTTTTTCAACCTCAACCCTAACCCCAAACCTAATCCTGACCCTGACCCCATCTTCGACCCTGACACCGAACCCGAACCGGACCCCCGGCCCTGACCCCAACTTCGTCCCCAACCCCAACCTCGACCCCGACCCCAACCCCGATTTTGTCCCCGTCCCACACCCCAACAACAAACCCCGACCCCAACTTTGACCCTGACCCTGACCCCATCCCCAACCCCGGCCCTAACCCTGACCCAGACCCCGACCCCGACCCCAACTACGACCCCTGACCCTACCCCGACTTCGTACCCGACGCCAACCACGACCCTAACCCCGACCCTAACCCCGGCCTTTTTCTTTGTTTTCCTTTTTTCTTTTTTCTCTTTTCTTTTTTCTTTTTTCTTTTTCCTTTTTTCCCATTTTCCCTTTTTTCTTTTTTCTTTTTATTTTTCATTTCATTTTTTTTCTTTATTTTTTGGTTTCTTTATATTTTCACTTTTTTCAACCTCAACCCTAACCCCAAACCTAATCCTGACCCTGACCCCATCTTCGACCCTGACACCGAACCCGAACCGGACCCCCGACCCTGACCCCCACTTCGTCCCCGACCCCGACCCCGACATCGATCCACACCCCGACACTAACCACGACCCACACCCTGACGCCTACCCCAACTTCATTTTTTCTTCTTCTTTTCTCATTTTCATTTTCTTCTTTCTTTTTCTTTTTTTTATTTCTTTTTTTTCTTTATTTTTTGTTTTCTTTATATTTTTAGTTTTTTCTTTTTTCTTATTAATTTCTTTTTTCTTTTTCTTTTTCCCTTTTTCTTTTTTCCTTTTTCCTTTTTCTTTTTTCCTTTTTCTTTTTTCTTTTTTCTTTTTCTTTTTTCCTTTTTTCTTTTTTCCATTTTCCTTTTTTTTCCTATTATTTTTTTCTTTTTTCTTTTTTCGATTATCCTCCTTTTCTTTTTCTTTTTTCCTTTTTATTTCTTTTTTCCTTTTCTTTTTCTTTTTCTTTTTCCCTTTTTCTTTTTTCTTTTTTCTTTTTTTTTTCTTTTTTCATTTTCTTTTTTCTTTTTCCCTTTTTCCCTTTTTTGTTTTCATTTTTCCTTTTTCCTTTTTCCTTTTTGTCTTTTTCGCTCTTTCATATTTTTGCTTTCTTCTTTTTTCTTTTTCTTTTTTCTTTTTCTTTTTCATATCATTTTTTTTCTTTATTTTTTGGTTTCTTTATATTTTCACTTTTTTCAACCTCAACCTTAACACCAACCCTAACCCTGACCCTGACCCCGTCTTCGACCCTGACCCCGAATCTGACCCCGACCCCCGATCCTGACCCCAACTTTGTCCCCGACCTCGACCCCGACCCCAACCCCAACTTCGTACCCGTCCCACACCCCGACCCTAAACCCGACCCTGACAACGAACCTCGACCCCAACTTTGACCCTGACCCTGACCCCATCCCCAAACCCGAGCCCGGCCCTAACCCTGACCCAGACCCCAACCCCGACCCTGACTTTGACCCCGATCCTGACCCCCACCCCATCCCTATCCCCGACCCCAGCCCCAAACCTAACCCCAATCCCAACCCTAATTTCGACCCTGACAACGAACCCCGACCCCGACTTTGACCCTGACCCCGACCCCATCCCCGACCCCAAACTGGACCCCAATCCTAACCTGAGCCCAAACCCAACCCCGACACCGAAAATTGATCCCGACCCCGACCAGACCCCGACCCAACCCTGACACTAACCCTGACCCTTTACCCTGACCCCGGACCAGACCCAAACCCTGACATTAACCCTGACCCTAACCCCTAAACTGACCCCAGCACTGACACAGACCCTGACCCTGACCCTATCCCCGACCCTAACCCCGACCCTAAACCTGACACAAACCCCGACACTGACTTCGATCCCGACCCCGACCCCGATCCCGTTCCCAACGCCGACCCCGCCCCCGCCCCTGACCCTACCCCAAGTTCGTACCCGACTCCAACCACGACCCTAACCCCGACCCTAACCCCGACCTTTTACTTTGTTTTCCTTTTTTCTTTTTTCTTTTTCCTTTTTTCCCCCTTTTTTCCTTTTTTCTATTACTTTTCCTTTTTTCTGTTTTTCATTTTCTTTTTCCTATTTTCTTTTTTCTTATTAATTTCTTCTTTTTCTTTTTCCCTTTTTATTTTCCCTTTCTTTTATTTTTCCTATTATTCTTCTTCTTTTTTCTTTTTTCTATTTTCCTTTTTTCCTTTTCTTTTTTCTTCTTTTTCTTTTTCTTATTCCTTTTTTATTTGTTATTTTTTCCTTTTTCCCCCTTTTTCCTTTTTTGTATTACTTTTCCTTTTTTCTGTTTTTCATTTTCTTTTTCCTATTTTCTTTTTTCTTTTTTCTTTTTCTTTTTCTTTTTCTTTTTCTTTTTTCATTTCTTTTTCTTTTTTCTTTTTTCCATTTTTTCTTGTTCTTTTTTTCTTTCTTTTTCTTTTTTCTATTTTCCTTTTTTCTTTTTCTTTTTTCATTTCATTTTCTTTTTCTTTTCCCCCGCTTCTTTTTCCTTTTACCCTCTTTCGTTTCTTTTTCCTTTTTTCTTTTTCCCTTTCCCCTTTTCTTTTTTCTTTTTTGTGTTCATTTTTCCTTTTTTCCTTTTTCTCTTTTTCGCTCTTTCATATTTTTCCTTTCTTCTTTTTTTCTTTTTTCTTTTTTCCTTTTTCCTTTTTCTTTTTTTCCTTTTTCCTTTTTCCTTTTTCCTTTTCTTTTTTCTTTTCAGTTTCTTTTTTTCTTTCTTTTTTCTTTTTTCTACTTCTTTTTTCCTTTTTGTTTTTCATTTCATTTTCTTTTCCTTATTATTTTCCTTTTTTCTTTTCCTTTTTTCCTTTCTTTTCCTTTTTTCTTTTTTCCTTTTTCCTTTTTCTTTTTCTTTTTCTTTTCTTTTTTCTATTTCTTTTTTCCCTCTTTGTTTTTCATTTAATTTTCTTTTCCTTATTATTTTCCTTTTTTCTTTTCCTTTTTTCCTTTCTTTTCCTTTTTTCTATTTTCTTTTTTCTTTTTCCCTTTTCCCTTTTCTTTTTTCTTTTTCTTTTTTCATTTTCTTTTTTCTTTTTCTTTTTCTTTTTCTTTTTCTTTTTCTTTTTCTTTTTCTTTTTTCATTTTCTTTTTCTTTTTTCTTTTTCATTTCATTTTTTTCTTATTAATTTCTTCTTTTTCTTTTTCTTTCCTTTTTCTTTTTTCCTTTTTCTTTTTTCCATTTTCCTTTTTTCCTATTATTTTTTTCTTTTTTTGATTATCCTCCTTTTCTTTTTCTTTTTTCCTTTTTATTTTTCCTTTCCTTTTTCCTTTTTTCTTTTCTTTTTCTTTTTCCTTTTTCCTTTTTTTCGTATTAATTTCTTCTTTTTCTTTTTCTTTTTTCCTATTATTATATTTCTTTTTTCTTTTTTCTTTTTTCTTTTTCTTTTTCTTTTTTCATTTTCTTTTTCTTTTTCCTATTTTCTTTTTTCTTATTATTTTTTTCTTTTTCTTTTTTTCTTTTTCTTTTTTCCTTTTTCTTTTTTCTTTTTTTCTTTTCCTTTTTTCTTTTTCCCTTTTTCGTTTCTTTTTCCTTTTCCCTTTTCCCTTTTCCCTTTTCCCTTTTCCCTTTTCCCTTTTCTTTTTTCTTTTTCTTTTTCTTTTTCTTTTTTCATTTTCATTTTCTTTTTTCTTTTTCTTTTTCATTTCATTTTTTTTCTTTATTTTTGGGTTATTTTATATTTTCACTTTTTTCAACCTCAACCCTAACCCCAAACCTAACCCTGACCCGACCCCGATCCCCGATCCCGACCCCAACTTCGTCCCCGACCCCAACCCTGACTTCGTCCCCGTCCCATACCCCGACCCCAACTTTGACCCTGACCCTGACCCCATCCCCAACCCAGACCCCGGTCCTAACCCTGACCCAGACCCCGACCCCGATTCCGACCCCCGAACCTACCTCGAATTCGTTCCCAACGCCAACCCCGACCCTAAACCCGACCCTAACCCCAACCGTTTTCTTTGTTTTCCTTTTTTTTCCTTTTTACTTTTTTTTTCTTTTTCTTTTTCTTATTCCTTTTTTCTTTTTTCTATTTTCCTTTTTTCCTGTTTTTTCCTTTTTTGTATTACTTTTCCTTTTTTCTGTTTTTCATTTTCTATTTTCCTTTTTTCTTTTTCTTTTTTCACTTTCTTTTTCTTTTTTCTTTTTCTTTTTCATTTCATTTTCTTTTCCTTATTATTTTCCTTTTTTCCCCCTTTTTTCTTTTTCCCTTTTTCGTTTCTTTTTCCTTTTACCCTTTGCCCTTTGCCCTTTGCCCTTTGCCCTTTGCCCTTTTCTTTTTTCTTTTTTCATTTTGTTTTTTGTTTTTTCTTTTTTCTTTTTATTTTTCATTTCTTTTTTTTTCTTTATTTTTTGTTTTCTTTTATTTTCACTTTTTTCAACCTCAACCCTAACCCCAAACCTAACCCTGACACTGACCCCATCTTCGACCCTGACACCAAACCCGAACCCGATCCCTGACCCCGACCCCAACTTCATCCCCGACCCCAACTCCGACTTCGTCCCCGTCCCACACCCCGACAACAAACCCCGACCCGAAGTTTGACCCTGACCCTGACCCCATCCCCAATCCCGACCCTGGCCCTAACCCTGACCCAGAACCCGACCCCGACTATGACCCCCGACCCTGCCCCGACTTCATACCCGACGCCAACCACGACCCTAACCCCGACCCTAACCCCGACCTTTTTTTTTGTTTTCCTTTTTTCTTTTTCCCTTTTTCCTTTTTTTTTTTCTTTTTTCTTTTTTTCATTTTTCCTTTTCCTTTTTCTTTTTCCTTTCTATTTCTTTTTTCCTTTTTCTTTTTTTTTTCCTTTTTCTTTTTTCTTTTCAGTTTCTTTTTTTCTTTCTTTTTTCTTTTTTCTATTTCTTTTTTCCTTTTTCTTTTTCATTTCATTTTCTTTTCCTTATTATTTTCCTTTTTTTCTTTTTCTTTTTTCCTTTTTCCTTTTTTCTTTTTCTTTTTCTTTTCCTTTTTCTGTTTCTTTTTTCCCTCTTTGTTTTTCATTTAATTTTGTTTTCCTTATTATTTTCCTTTTTTCTTTTCCTTTTTTCCTTTCTTTTCCTTTTTTCTATTTCCTTTTTTCTTTTTCCCTTTTTCGTTTCTTTTTCCTTTTTCCCTTTTCCCTTTTCTTTTTCTTTTTCTTTTTTCATTTTCTTTTTTCTTTTTTCTTTTTCTTTTTCATTTCATTTTTTTTCTTTATTTTTTGTTTTCTTTATATTTTCACTTTTTTCAACTTCAACCCTAACCCCAAACCTAACCCTGACCCTGACCCCATCTTTGACCCTGACACCGAACCCGAACCGGATCCCCGACCCCGACCCCAACTTCGTCCCCGACCCCAACCTCGACCCCGACCCCAACCCCGACTTCTTCCCTGTCCCACACCCTGACAACAAACTCCGACCCCAACTTTGACCCTGACCCAGACCCCGACCCCGACCCTGACTTTGACCCCGACCCCGACCCCGACATCGATCCACACCCCGACACTAACCACGACCCACACCCTGACGCCTACCCCAACTTCATTTTTTCTTCTTCTTTTCTCATTTTCATTTTCTATTTTCTTTTTCTTTTTTTTATTTCATTATTTTTCTTTATTTTTTGTTTTCTTTATATTTTTAGTTTTTTCTTTTTTCTTATTAATTTCTTTTTTCTTTTTCTTTTTCCCTTTTTCTTTTTTCCTTTTTCCTTTTTCTTTTTTCCTTTTTCTTTTTTCTTTTTCTTTTTTCCTTTTTTCTTTTTTCCATTTTCCTTTTTTTTCCTATTATTTTTTTCTTTTTTCTTTTTTCGATTATCCTCCTTTTCTTTTTCTTTTTTCCTTTTTAATTTCTTTTTTCCTTTTCTTTTTCTTTTTCTTTTTCCCTTTTTCTTTTTTCTTTTTTCTTTTTTTTTCTTTTTTCATTTTCTTTTTTCTTTTTCCCTTTTTCCCTTTTTTGTTTTCATTTTTCCTTTTTCTCTTTTTCGCTCTTTCATATTTTTGCTTTCTTCTTTTTTCTTTTTTGCTTTCTTTTTCATTTCATTTTTTTTCTTTATTTTTTGGTTTCTTTATATTTTCACTTTTTTCAACCTCAACCTTAACACCAACCCTAACCCTGACCCTGACCCCGTCTTCAACCCTGACCCCGAATCCGACCCCCGACCCTGACCCCAACTTCATCCCCGACCTCGACCCCGACCCCAACCCCAACTTCGTACCCGTCCCACACCCCAACCCTAAACCCGACCCCGACAACGAACCCCGACCCCAACTTTGACCCTTACCCTGACCCCATCCCCAAACCCGAGCCCGGCCCTAACCCTGACCCAGACCCCAACCCTGACCTGACTTTGACCCCGTCCCCCGACCCCCACCCCATCCCTATCCCCGACCCCAGCCCCAAACCTAAACCCCCGACCCCCCTGACCCTATTTTCGACCCTGACCCCGACCCCATCCCCAACCCCGACCCCGACCCCAACCCTGACTTTGACTCCGATCCCGACGCCATCCCCATCCCCAAACCTGACCCCAATCCTAACCCTGAGCCCAACCCCAACCCTGACACCGAAATTGATCCCGACCCCGACCCAGACCCCGACCCAAACCCTGACACTAACCCTGACCCCGACCCAGACCCAAACCCTGACACTAACCCTGACCCTAACCCCTAAACTGACCACGACATCAACACAGACCCTGACCCTGACCCTATCCTCGACCCTAACCCCGACCCTAAACCTGACACAGACCCCGACACTGACATTGATCCCGACCCCGACGCCGATAACGATCCCGACCCCGCCCCCGCCCCTGACCCCAACCATGACCATGACCACGAGCCCCGACCCTACCCCGACTTTCTTTTTATTTTTCATTTCTTTTTTTTCTTTATTTTTTGTTTTCTTTTATTTTCACTTTTTTCAACCTCAACCCTAACCCCAAACCTAACCCTGACACTGACCCCATCTTCGACCCTGACACCAAACCCGAACCCGATCCCTGACCCCGACCCCAACTTCATCCCCGACCCCAACTCCGACTTCGTCCCCGTCCCACACCCCGACAACAAACCCCGACCCGAAGTTTGACCCTGACCCTGACCCCATCCCCAACCCCGACCCTGGCCCTAACCCTGACCCAGACCCAGACCCCGACCCCGACCCCGACTATGACCCCCGACTCTACCCCGACTTCGTACCCGACGCCAACCACGACCCTAACCCCGACCTTTTTCTTTGTTTTCCTTTTATCTTTTTCCTTTTTTCTTTTTTCCCTTTTTTCTTTTTCTTTTTTATTCTTTTTCTTTTTCTTATTCCTTTTTTATCTTTTCTATTTTCCTTTTCTCGCCTTTTTTCCTTTTTTGTATTACGTTTCCTTTTTTCTTTTTTTCATTTTCTTTTTCCTATTTTCTTTTTTCTTATTAATTTCTTCTTTTTCTTTTTTCCTTTTTCTTTTTCCTTTTTTTCTTTTCCTTTTTTCTTTTTCCCTTTTTCGTTTCTTTTTCCTTTTTCCTTTTCCCTTTTCCCTTTTCTTTTTTCTTTTTCTTTTTCTTTTTTCATTTTCATTTTCTTTTTTCTTTTTATTTTTCATTTCATTTTTTTTCTTTATTTTTGGGTTATTTTATATTTTCACTTTTTTCAACCTCAACCCTAACCCCAAACCTAACCCTGACCCGAACCCGATCCCCGATCCCGACCCCAACTTCATCCCCGACCCCAACCCCGACTTCGTCCCCGTCCCATACCCCGACCCCAACTTTGACCCTGACCCTGACCCCATCCCCAACCCCGACGCCGGTCCTAACCCTGACCCAGACCCCGACCCCGATTCCAACCCCCGAACCTACCTCGACTTCGTACCCAACGCCAACCACGACCCTAACCCCGACCCTAACCCCGACCGTTTTCTTTCTTTTCCTTTTTTTTCCTTTTTCCTTTTTTTTTCTTTCTTTTTCTTATTCCTTTTTTCTTTTTTCTATTTTCCTTTTTTCCCCTTTTTTCCTTTTTTGTATTACTTTTCCTTTTTTCTGTTTTTTATTTTCTATTTTCTTTTTTCTTTTTCTTTTTCATTTCATTTTTTTCTTTATTTTTTGGTTTCTTTATATTTTTACTTTTTTCTTTTTTTTCTTATTAATTTCTTTTTTCTTTTTCTTTTTTCCTTTTTTCTTTTTTCCATTTTCCTTTTTTTTTCCTATTATTTTTTTCTTTTTTCTTTTTTCGATTATCCTCATTTTCTTTTTCCCTTTTTAATTTACCTTTCCTTTCTTCTTTTTTCTTTTCTTTTTCTTTTTCCTTTTTCCTTTTTTTCTTTTTTGCTCTTTCATGTTTTTCCTTTCTTCTTTTTTCTTTCTTTTTTCTTTTTTTCTTAATTTTTTCTCCTCTTTATATTTTCACTTTTTTCTTTTTTTATTATTAATTTCTTCTTTTTCTTTTTTTCCATTTTTTTTCCTTTTTTTCTTTTTTCCTTTTTTCTTTTTTCCATTTTCCTTTTTTTTTCCTATTATTTTTTTCTTTTTTCTTTTTTCGATTATCCTCATTTTCTTTTTCCCTTTTAAATTTACCTTTCCTTTTTTCTTTTTTTCTTTTTCTTTTTCTTTTTCCTTTTTTCTTTTTTCTTTTTCGCTCTTTCATATTTTTCCTTTCTTTTTTTTTCTTTTTTCTTTTTTCTTAATTTTTTCTCCTCTTTATATTTTCAGTTTTTTCTTTTTTTATTATTAATTTCTTCTTTTTCTTTTTATTCCATTTTCCTTTTCCTTTTTTTCTTTTTTCCTTTTTTCTTTTTTCCATTTTCCTTTTTTTTCCTATTATTTTTTTCTTTTTTCGATTATCCTCATTTTCTTTTTCCCTTTTTAATTTACCTTTCCTTTTTTCTTTTTTCTTTTCTTTTTCTTTTTCCTTTTTTCTTTTTTTCTTTTTCGCTCTTTCATGTTTTTCCTTTCTTCTTTTTTCTTTTTCCTTTTTTCCTTTTTTCTTAATTTTTTCTCCTCTTTATATTTTCACTTTTTTCTTTTTTTATTATTAATTTCTTCTTTTTCTTTTTATTCCTTTTTCCTTTTTCTTTTTCTTTTTCTTTTCTTTTTTCTTTTATCCTTTTTTCTTTTTCTTTTTCTTTTTTCTTTTCATTTTCTTTTTTTTTCTTTTTTTTCTTTTTTCTATTTCTTTTTTCCTTTTTCTTTTTCATTTCATTTTCTTTTCCTTATTATTTTCCTTTTTTTCTTTTCCTTTTTCCTTTTTCCCTTTTCCCTTTTCTTTTCCTTTTTTCATTTTCTTTTTTCTTTTTTCTTTTTCTTTTTCATTTCATTTTTTTTCTTTATTTTTTGGTTTGTTTATATTTTCACTTTTTTCAACCTCAACCCTAACCCCAAACCTAACCCTGATCCTGACCCCATCTTCGACCCTGACACCGAACCCGAACCCGATCCCCGACCCCGACTCCAACTTCGTCCCCGACCCCAACCCCGACTTCGTCCCCGTCCCACACCCCGACAACAAACCCCGACCCCAACTTTGACCCTGACCCTGACCCCATCCCCAACCCCGGCCCTAACCCTGACCCAGACCCCGACCCCAACTACGACCCCTGACCCTACCACGACTTCATACCCGACGCCAACCACGACCCTAACCCCGACCCTAACCCCGACCTTTTACTTTGTTTTCCTTTTTCCTTTTTCCTGTTTCCTTTTTCCTTTTTCCTTTTTCCTTTTTCCTTTTTCCTTTTTCCTTTTTCCTTTTTTCCCTTTTTCCCTTTTTTCTTTTTCTTTTTTCCTTTTCTTTTTTCTTTTTTTTCTTTTTCTTATTCCTTTTTTATTTTTTCTATTTTCCTTTTTTTCCCCTTTTTTCCTTTTTTGTATTACTTTTCCTTTTTTCTGTTTTTCATTTTCTTTTTCCTATTTCCTTTTTTCTTATTAATTTCTTCTTTTTCTTTTTCCCTTTTTCTTTTTCCTTTATTTTTATTTTTTCTATTTTCCTTTTTCCTTTTTTCTTTTTCCCTTTCCCGTTTTCTTGTTTTTTTTCCCCTATTTTTATTTCCTTTTTCTTTTTTCCTATTATCATTTTTCTTTTTTCTTTTTCTTTTTTCATTTTCTTTCTTTTTACTTTTTCTCTTTCATTTCATTTTTTTTCTTTATTTTTTGTTTTCTTTATATTTTCACTTTTTTCTTTTTTCTTATTAATTTCTTTTTTCTTTTTTTTCCTTTTCTTTTTTTTCCTTTTCTTTTTTCCTTTTTCTTTTTTCTTTCTTTTTCTTTTTTCTTTTTTCTTTTTCTTTTCTCCATTTTCCTTTTTTTTCCTATTATTTTTTTCTTTTTTTCGATTTTCCTCCTTTACTTTTTCTTTTTCCTTTTCCTTTTTTCTTATTAATTTTTTCTTTTTTTTTTCTTTTTTCTTTTTCCTTTTTTCCCTGTTTTGTTTTCATTTTTCGTTTTTTCCTTTTTCTCTTTTTCGCTCTTTCATATTTTTCCTTTCTTCTTTTTTTCTTTTTTTTCCCTTTTTTAATTTTTTCTTCTCTTTATATTTTCACTTTTTTATTTTTTTATTATTAATTTCTTCTTTTTCTTCTTTTTCTTTTTTCATTTGCTTTTTCTTTTTCTTTTCTTTTTTCTTTTCTCATTTTCGTTTTCTTTTTCTTTTTTTCTGTTTTGTTTTCATTTTTCCTTCTTTTCTTTTTCTCTTTTTTGCTCTTTCATATTTTTCCTTTCTTCGTTTTTCTTTTTTCTTTTTTCCTTTTTTTATTTTTTCTTCTCTTTATATTTTCACTTTTTTCTTTTTTATTATTAATTTCTTCTTTTTCTTCTTTTTCTTTTTTCATTTGCTTTTTCTTTTTCTTTTCTTTTTTCTTTTTTCTTATTATATTTCTTTTTTCTTTTTTCTTTCTTTTTCCCTTTTTAATTTACCTTTCCTTTTTCCTTTCCTTTCTTTTCATTTTTCATTTTTTCCTTTTTTCCCTTTTTCCTTTTTCCCTTTTCCCTTTTCCCTTTACTTTTTCTTTTTCATTTCATTTTTTTTCTTTATTTTTTGGTTTCTTTATATTTTCACTTTTTTCAACCTCAACCCTAACCCCAAACCTAACCCTGACCCGAACCCGATCCCTGACCCCGACCCCAACTTCGTCCCCGTCCCACAACCCGACAACAAACCCCGACCCCAACTTTGACCCTGACCCTGACCCCATCCCCAACCCCGACCCTGGCCGTAACCCTGACCCAGACCCCGACTACGACCCCCGACCCTACCCCGACTTCATACCCGATGCCAACCACGACCCTAACCCCCACCCTAACCCCGACTTTTTTCTTTGTTTTCCTTTTTCCTTTTTCCTTTTTTCCCTTTTTCCTTTTTCTTTTTCCGTTTTTTTTCTTTTTTCTATTTTCCTTTTTCGTTTCTTTTTCCTTTTTCCTTTTTCCCTTTTAAATTTACCTTTCCTTTTTTCTTTTTTTCTTTTCTTTTTCTTTTTCCTTTTTTCTTTTTTCTTTTTCGCTCTTTCATATTTTTCCTTTCTTCTTTTTTCTTTTTTCTTTTTTCTTTTTTCTTAATTTTTTCTCCTCTTTATATTTTCACTTTTTTCTTTTTTTATTATTAATTTCTTCTTTTTCTTTTTATTCCTTTTTCCTTTTTCTTTTTCTTTTTCTTTTCTTTTTTCTTTTATCCTTTTTTCTTTTTCTTTTTCTTTTTTCTTTTCATTTTCTTTCTTTTTTCTTTTTTTCTTTTTTCTATTTCTTTTTTCCTTTTTCTTTTTCATTTCATTTTCTTTTTCCTATTTTCTTTTTTCTTATTAATTTCTTCTTTTTCTTTTTCCCTTTTTCTTTTTCCTTTTTTTTCTTTTTTCTTTTTCTTTTTTCCTTTCTTTTTCTTCCCCCTTTTTTTCTTTTACCCTTTCTCGTTTCTTTTTCCTTTTTTCTTTTTCCCTTTCCCCTTTTCTTATTTTTCTTTTTTCCCCTATTTTTCTTTCCTTTTTCTTTTTTCCTATTATCATTTTTCTTTTTCTTTTTTCATTTTCTTTCTTTTTACTTTTTCTCTTTCATTTCATTTTTTTTCTTTATTTTTTGTTTTCTTTATATTTTCACTTTTTACTTTTCTCTTAATTTCTTTTTTCTTTTTTCTTTCTTTTTCTTTTTTTTTCTTTTTCTTTTCTCCATTTTCCTTTTTTTCCCTATTATTTTTTTCTTTTTTTCGATTATCCTCTACTTTTTCTTTTTCCCTTTTTAATTTACCTTTCCTTTTTCCTTTTTTCTTTCTTTTTCTTTTTCCTTTTCCTTTTTTCTTATTAATCTTTTCTTTTTCTTTTTTCTTTTTCTTTTTCTTTTTTTTTCTTTTTTCTTTTTCCTTTTTTCCCGTTTTGTTTTCATTTTTCCTTTTTTCCTTTTTCTCTTTTTCGCTCTTTCATATTTTTCCTTTCTTCTTTTTTTCTTTTTTTTTCCTTTTTTTATATTTTCTTCTCTTTATATTTTCACTTTTTTATTTTATTATTAATTTCTTCTTTTTCTTCTTTTTCTTTTTTCATTTGCTTTTTCTTTTTCTTTTCTTTTTTCTTTTCTCATTTTCGTTTTCTTTTTCTTTTTTTCTGTTTTGTTTTCATTTTTCCTTCTTTTCTTTTTCTCTTTTTTGCTCTTTCATATTTTTCCTTTCTTCTTTTTTCTTTTTTCTTTTTTCCTTTTTTTATTTTTTCTTCTCTTTATATTTTCACTTTTTTCTTTTTTATTATTAATTTCTTCTTTTACTTCTTTTTCTTTTTTCATTTGCTTTTTCTTTTTCTTTTCTTTTTTCTTTTTTCGTATTATATTTCTTTTTTCTTTTTTCTTTCTTTTTCCCTTTTTAATTTACCTTTCCTTTTTCCTTTCCTTTCTTTTCATTTTTCATTTTTTCCTTTTTTCCCTTTTTCCTTTTTCCCTTTTCCCTTTTCCCTTTACTTTTTCTTTTTCATTTCATTTTTTTTCTTTATTTTTTGGTTTCTTTATATTTTCACTTTTTTCAACCTCAACCCTAACCCCAAACCTAACCCTGACCCGAACCCGATCCCTGACCCCGACCCCAACTTCGTCCCCGTCCCACAACCCGACAACAAACCCCGACCCCAACTTTGACCCTGACCCTGACCCCATCCCCAACCCCGACCCTGGCCGTAACCCTGACCCAGACCCCGACTACGACCCCCGACCCTACCCCGACTTCATACCCGATGCCAACCACGACCCTAACCCCCACCCTAACCCCGACTTTTTTCTTTGTTTTCCTTTTTCCTTTTTCCTTTTTTCCCTTTTTCCTTTTTCTTTTTCCGTTTTTTTTCTTTTTTCTATTTTCCTTTTTCGTTTCTTTTTCCTTTTTCCTTTTTCCCTTTTAAATTTACCTTTCCTTTTTTCTTTTTTTCTTTTCTTTTTCTTTTTCCTTTTTTCTTTTTTCTTTTTCGCTCTTTCATATTTTTCCTTTCTTCTTTTTTCTTTTTTCTTTTTTCTTTTTTCTTAATTTTTTCTCCTCTTTATATTTTCACTTTTTTCTTTTTTTATTATTAATTTCTTCTTTTTGTTTTTATTCCTTTTTCCTTTTTCTTTTTCTTTTTCTTTTCTTTTTTCTTTTATCCTTTTTTCTTTTTCTTGTTCTTTTTTCTTTTCATTTTCTTTCTTTTTTCTTTTTTTCTTTTTTCTATTTCTTTTTTCCTTTTTCTTTTTCATTTCATTTTCTTTTCCTTATTATTTTCCTTTTTTTCTTTTCCTTTTTCCTTTTTCCCTTTTCCCTTTTCTTTTCCTTTTTTCATTTTCTTTTTTCTTTTTTCTTTTTCTTTTTCATTTCATTTTTTTTCTTTATTTTTTGGTTTGTTTATATTTTCACTTTTTTCAACCTCAACCCTAACCTAACCCTGACCCTGACCCCATTTTCGACCCTGACACCGAACCCGAACCCGATCCCCGACCCCAACTTCGTCCCCGACCCCAACCCCGACTTCGTCCCCGTCCCACACCCCGACAACAAACCCCGACCCCAACTTTGACCCTGACCCTGACCCCATCCCCAACCCCGGCCCTAACCCTGACCCAGACCCGACCCCAAACTACGACCCGTGACCCTACCCGAATTCGTAACGACGGCCAACCACGACCTAACCCGACCTAACCGACCTTTTACTTTGTTTCATTTACTTTTTATTTTTCATTTTTCCTTTTCCTCTTTACTTTTCCTTTTTCATTTTCAATTTTCATTTTTAACCCTTTTCTCCATTTTCTTTTCTTTTTTCTTTTACTTTTCTTTTTTTTCTTTTCATTATTCCTTTTTTCTTTTTTATATTTTCCTTTTTCCCATTTTTCTTTTTGTATTACTTTTCCTTTTTATGTTTTTCATTTTCTTTTTCCTATTTTCTTTTTTCTTATTAATTTCTTCTTTTTCTTTTTCCCTTTTTCTTTTTTCTTTTTTTATTTTTTCTATTTTCCTTTTTTCTTTTCCTTTTTTCCTTACTTTTTCTTCCCCCTTCTTTTTTCTTTTACCCTTTCTCGTTTCTTTTTCCTTTTTTCTTTTTCCCTTTCCCCTTTTCTTATTTTTCTTTTTTTCCCTATTTTTCTTTCCTTTTTCTTTTTCCTTTTTTCTTTTTTCCTATTATCCTTTTTCTTTTTTCTTTTTCTTTTTTCATTTTCTTTCTTTTTACTTTTTCTCTTTCATTTCATTTTTTTCTTTATTTTTTCTTTTCTTTATATTTTCACTTTTTTCTTTTTTCTTATTAATTTCTTTTTTCTTTTTTTTCCTTTTCTTTTTTCCTTTTTCTTTTTTCTTTCTTTATCTTTTTTCTTTCTTTTCTCCATTTTCCTTTTTTTTCCTATTATTTTTTTCTTTTTTTCGATTATCATCCTTTACTTTTTCTTTTTCCCTTTTTAATTTACCTTTCCTTTTTCCTTTTTTCTTTTTTTCTTTTTCGCTCTTTCATGTTTTTCGTTTCTTCTTTTTTTCTTTCTTCTTTTTTCCTTTTTTCTTAATTTTTTCTCCTCTTTATATTTTCACTTTTTTCTTTTTTTATTATTAATTTCTTCTTTTTCTTTTTATTCCTTTTTCCTTTTTCTTTTTCTTTTTCTTTTCTTTTTTCTTTTATCCTTTTTTCTTTTTCTTTTTCTTTTTTCTTTTCATTTTCTTTTTTTTTCTTTTTTTTCTTTTTTCTATTTCTTTTTTCCTTTTTCTTTTTCATTTCATTTTCTTTTCCTTATTATTTTCCTTTTTTTCTTTTCCTTTTTCCTTTTTCCCTTTTCCATTTTCTTTTCCTTTTTTCATTTTCTTTTTTCTTTTTCTTTTTCATTTCATTTTTTTTCTTTATTTTTTGGTTTGTTTATATTTTCACTTTTTTCAACCTCAACCCTAACCCCAAACCTAACCCTGACCCTGACCCCATTTTCGACCCTGACACCGAACCCGAACCCGATCCCCAACCCCAACTTCGTCCCCGACCCCAACCCCGACTTCGTCCCCGTCCCACACCCCGACAACAAACCCCGACCCCAACTTTGACCCTGACCCTGACACCATCCCCAACCCCGGCCCTAACCCTGACCCAGACCCCGACCCCAACTACGACCCCTGACCCTATCCCGACTTCGTATCCGATGCCAACCACGACCCTAACCCCGACCCTAACCCCGACCTTTTACTTTGTTTTCCTTTTTCGTTTTTCCTTTTTCCTTTTTCCTTTTTTCTTTTTCTTTTTTTCCCTTTTTTCTTTTTCTTTTTTCCTTTTCTTTTTTCTTTGTTTTCTTTTTCTTATTCCTTTTTTATTTTTTCTATTTTCCTTTTTTTCCCCTTTTTTCCTTTTTTGTATTACTTTTCCTTTTTTCTGTTTTTCATTTTCTTTTTCCTATTTTCTTTTTTCTTATTAATTTCTTCTTTTTCTTTTTCCCTTTTTCTTTTTCCTTTTTTTTATTTTTTCTATTTTCCTTTTTTCTTTTTCTTTTTTCCTTTCTTTTTCTTCCCCCTTCTTTTTTCTTTTACCCTTTCTCGTTTCTTTTTCCTTTTTTCTTTTTCCCTTTCCCCTTTTCTTATTTTTCTTTTTTTCCCTATTTTTCTTTCCTTTTTCTTTTTTCCTATTATCATTTTTCTTTTTCTTTTTTCATTTTCTTTCTTTTTACTTTTTCTCTTTCATTTCATTTTTTTTCTTTATTTTTTGTTTTCTTTATATTTTCACTTTTTACTTTTCTCTTAATTTCTTTTTTCTTTTTTCTTTCTTTTTCTTTTTTTTTCTTTTTCTTTTCTCCATTTTCCTTTTTTTTCCTATTATTTTTTTCTTTTTTTCGATTATCCTCTACTTTTTCTTTTTCCCTTTTTAATTTACCTTTCCTTTTTCCTTTTTTCTTTCTTTTTCTTTTTTTTTCTTTTTCTTTTTCCTTTTTTCCCGTTTTGTTTTCATTTTTCCTTTTTTCCTTTTTCTCTTTTTCGCTCTTTCATATTTTTCCTTTCTTCTTTTTTTCTTTTTTTTTCCTTTTTTTATTTTTTCTTCTCTTTATATTTTCACTTTTTTATTTTATTATTAATTTCTTCTTTTTCTTCTTTTTCTTTTTTCATTTGCTTTTTCTTTTTCTTTTCTTTTTTCTTTTCTCATTTTCGTTTTCTTTTTCTTTTTTTCTGTTTTGTTTTCATTTTTCCTTCTTTTCTTTTTCTCTTTTTTGCTCTTTCATATTTTTCCTTTCTTCTTTTTTCTTTTTTCTTTTTTCCTTTTTTTATTTTTTCTTCTCTTTATATTTTCACTTTTTTCTTTTTTATTATTAATTTCTTCTTTTTCTTCTTTTTCTTTTTTCATTTGCTTTTTCTTTTTCTTTTCTTTTTTCTTTTTTCTTATTATATTTCTTTTTTCTTTTTTCTTTCTTTTTCCCTTTTTAATTTACCTTTCCTTTTTCCTTTCCTTTCTTTTCATTTTTCATTTTTTCCTTTTTTCCCTTTTTCCTTTTTCCCTTTTCCCTTTTCCCTTTACTTTTTCTTTTTCATTTCATTTTTTTTCTTTATTTTTTGGTTTCTTTATATTTTCACTTTTTTCAACCTCAACCCTAACCCCAAACCTAACCCTGACCCGAACCCGATCCCTGACCCTGACCCCAACTTCGTCCCCGTCCCACAACCTGACAACAAACCCCGACCCCAACTTTGACCCTGACCCTGACCCCATCCCCAACCCCGACCCTGGCCCTAACCCTGACCCAGACCCCGACTACGACCCCCGACCCTACCCTGACTTCGTACCCGACACCAACCACGACCCTAACCCCGACCCTAACCCCGACCTTTTTCCTTGTTCTCCTTTTTTCTTTTTTCTTTTTCCTTTTTTCCCTTTTTCCCTTTTTTCTTTTTCTTTTTTCCTTTTCTTTTTTCTTTTTTGTTCTTTTTCTTTTTCTCATTCCTTTTTTATTTTTTCTATTTTCCTTTTTTCCCCCTTTTTTCCTTTTTTGTATTACTTTTCCTTTTTTCTGTTTTTCATTTTCTATTTTCCTTTTTTCTTTTTCTTTTTTCATTTTCTTTTTCTTTTTCTTTTTCTTTTTCATTTCATTTTTTTCTTTATTTTTTGTTTTCTTTATATTTTCACTTTTTACTTTTTTCTTAATTTATTTTTTCTTTTTTCTTTCTTTTTCTTTTTTTTTTCTTTTTCTTTTCTCCATTTTCCTTTTTTTTCCTATTATTTTTTTCTTTTTCCCTTTTTAATTTACCTTTCCTTTTTCCTTTTTTTCTTTCTTTTTCTTTTTCCTTTTCCTTTTTTCTTATTAATTTTTTCTTTTTCTTTTTCTTTTTTTCTTTTTCTTTTTTTTTCTTTTTTCTTTTTCCTTTTTTCCCGTTTTGTTTTCATTTTTCCTTTTTTCCTTTTTCTCTTTTTCGCTTTCATATTTTTCCTTTCTTCTTTTTTCCTTTTTTTTCCTTTTTTTATTTTTTCTTCTCTTTATATTTTCACTTTTTTATTTTATTATTAATTTCTTCTTTTTCTTCTTTTTCTTTTTTCATTTGCTTTTTCTTTTTCTTTTCTTTTTTCTTTTTTCCTTTTCCTTTTTTTCTTTTTCTTTTTGCATTTTTCTTCTTCCTTTCTTTTTCTTTTTTCTTTTTTCTTTTTCTTTTCTCATTTTCGTTTTCTTTTTCCCTTTTTCTGTTTTGTTTTCATTTTTCCTTCTTTTCTTTTTCTCTTTTTTGCTCTTTCATATTTTTCCTTTCTTCTTTCTTCTTTTTTCTTTTTTCCTTTTTTTATTTTTTCTTCTCTTTATATTTTCACTTTTTTCTTTTTTATTATTAATTTCTTCTTTTTCTTCTTTTTCTTTTTTCATTTGCTTTTTCTTTTTCTTTTCTTTTTTCTTTTTTCTTTTTTCGTATTATATTTCTTTTTTCTTTTTTCTTTCTTTTTCCCTTTTTAATTTACCTTTCCTTTTTCCTTTCCTTTTCTTTTTCTTTTTCCTTTTCCTTTTCCTTTTTTTCTTATTAATTTCTTCTTTTTCTTTTTCTTTTTTTCTTTTTCTTTTTTTCTTTTTTCTTTTTCCCTTTTTCCCTGTTTTCTTTTCATTTTTCATTTTTCCACTTTTTTCAACCTCAACACTAACTCTGACCCCATCCCCAACCCTGACACCTGACCGCAACCACGACCACGACCACGACCCCCGACCCTACCCCGACTTCGTACCCGATGCCAACCACGACCCTAACTCCCACCCTAACCCCGACTTTTTTCTTTGTTTTCCTTTTTCCTTTTTCCTTTTTCCTTTTTTCCCTTTTTCCTTTTTCTTTTTCCGTTCTTTTTCTTTTTTCTATTTTCCTTTTTCGTTTCTTTTTCCTTTTTCCTTTTTCCCTTTTCCCTTTACTTTTTCTTTTTTCTTTTTCTTTTTCATTTCATTTTTTTTCTTTATTTTTTGGTTTCTTTATATTTTCACTTTTTTCAACCTCAACCCTAACCCCAAACCTAACCCTGACCCGAACCCGATCCCTGACCCCGACCCCAACTTCGTCCCCGTCCCACACCCCGACAACAAACCCCGACCCCAACTTTGACCCTGACCCTGACCCCATCCCCAACCCCGACCCTGGCCCTAACCCTGACCCAGACCCCGACTACGACCCCCGACCCTACCCCGACTTCGTACCCGACACCAACCACGACCCTAACCCCGACCCTAACCCCGACCTTTTTCCTTGTTCTCCTTTTTTCTTTTTTCTTTTTCCTTTTTTCCCTTTTTCCCTTTTTTCTTTTTCTTTTTTCCTTTTCTTTTTTCTTTTTTGTTCTTTTTCTTTTTCTCATTCCTTTTTTATTTTTTCTATTTTCCTTTTTTTTCCCTTTTTTCCTTTTTTGTATTACTTTTCCTTTTTTCTGTTTTTCATTTTCTATTTTCCTTTTTTCTTTTTCTTTTTTCATTTTCTTTTTCTTTTTTCTTTTTCTTTTTCATTTCATTTTTTTCTTTATTTTTTGGTTTCTTTATATTTCTACTTTTTTCTTTTTTTCTTATTAATTTCTTTTTTCTTTTCCTTTTTTCCTTTTTTCTTTTTTCCATTTTCCTTTTTTTTTCCTATTATTTTTTTCTTTTTTCTTTTTTCGATTATCCTCATTTTCTTTTTCCCTTTTAAATTTACCTTTCCTTTTTTTCTTTTTTTCTTTTCTTTTTCTTTTTCCTTTTTTCTTTTTTCTTTTTCGCTCTTTCATATTTTTCCTTTCTTCTTTTTTCTTTTTTCTTTTTTCTTTTTTCTTAATTTTTTCTCCTCTTTATATTTTCACTTTTTTCTTTTTTTATTATTAATTTCTTCTTTTTCTTTTTATTCCTTTTTCCTTTTTCTTTTTCTTTTTCTTTTCTTTTTTCTTTTATCCTTTTTTCTTTTTCTTTTTCTTTTTTCTTTTCATTTTCTTTCTTTTTTCTTTTTTTTCTTTTTTCTATTTCTTTTTTCCTTTTTCTTTTTCATTTCATTTTCTTTTCCTTATTATTTTCCTTTTTTTCTTTTCCTTTTTCCTTTTTCCCTTTTCCCTTTTCTTTTCCTTTTTTCATTTTCTTTTTTCTTTTTTCTTTTTCTTTTTCATTTCATTTTTTTTCTTTATTTTTTGGTTTGTTTATATTTTCACTTTTTTCAACCTCAACCCTAACCCCAAACCTAACCCTGACCCTGACCCCATTTTCGACCCTGACACCGAACCCGAACCCGATCCCCGACCCCAACTTCGTCCCCGACCCCAACCCCGACTTCGTCCCCGTCCCACACCCCGACAACAAACCCCGACCCCAACTTTGACCCTGACCCTGACCCCATCCCCAACCCCGGCCCTAACCCTGACCCAGACCCCGACCCCAACTACGACCCCTGACCCTACCACGACTTCATACCCGACGCCAACCACGACCCTAACCCCGACCCTAACCCCGACCTTTTACTTTGTTTTCCTTTTTCCTTTTTCCTGTTTCCTTTTTCCTTTTTCCTTTTTCCTTTTTCCTTTTTCCTTTTTCCTTTTTCCTTTTTTCCCTTTTTCCCTTTTTTCTTTTTCTTTTTTCCTTTTCTTTTTTCTTTTTTTTCTTTTTCTTATTCCTTTTTTATTTTTTCTATTTTCCTTTTTTTCCCCTTTTTTCCTTTTTTGTATTACTTTTCCTTTTTTCTGTTTTTCATTTTCTTTTTCCTATTTTCTTTTTTCTTATTAATTTCTTCTT
This sequence comes from Azemiops feae, assembly GCA_023970755.1. Classification (NCBI taxonomy): domain Eukaryota; kingdom Metazoa; phylum Chordata; class Lepidosauria; order Squamata; family Viperidae; genus Azemiops; species Azemiops feae. Next base: position 2,473 of record JALGBA010003250.1, on the reverse strand, counting down.
TTTCTTTTTCCCTTTTTCTTTTTTCTTTTTTTATTTTTTCTATTTTCCTTTTTTCTTTTCCTTTTTTCCTTACTTTTTCTTCCCCCTTCTTTTTTCTTTTACCCTTTCTCGTTTCTTTTTCCTTTTTTCTTTTTCCCTTTCCCCTTTTCTTATTTTTCTTTTTTTCCCTATTTTTCTTTCCTTTTTCTTTTTCCTTTTTTCTTTTTTCCTATTATCCTTTTTCTTTTTTCTTTTTCTTTTTTCATTTTCTTTCTTTTTACTTTTTCTCTTTCATTTCATTTTTTTCTTTATTTTTTCTTTTCTTTATATTTTCACTTTTTTCTTTTTTCTTATTAATTTCTTTTTTCTTTTTTTTTCCTTTTCTTTTTTCCTTTTCCTTTTTTCTTTCTTTATCTTTTTTCTTTCTTTTCTCCATTTTCCTTTTTTTTCCTATTATTTTTTTCTTTTTTTCGATTATCATCCTTTACTTTTTCTTTTTCCCTTTTTAATTTACCTTTCCTTTTTCCTTTTTTCTTTTTTTCTTTTTCGCTCTTTCATGTTTTTCGTTTCTTCTTTTTTTCTTTCTTCTTTTTTCTTTTTTTCTTAATTTTTTCTCCTCTTTATATTTTCACTTTTTTCTTTTTTATTATTAATTTCTTCTTTTTCTTTTTATTCCATTTTCCTTTTCCTTTTTTTCTTTTTTCCTTTTTCCTTTTTTCTTTTTTCCATTTTTGTTTTTTTTCCTATCATTTTTTTTTTCTTTTTTCGATTATCCTCATTTCCTTTTTCTTTTTTCCTTTTTAATTTACCTTTCCTTTTTTCTTTTTTTCTTTTCTTTTTCTTTTTCCTTTTTTCTTTTTTTCTCTTTTTCGCTCTTTCATGTTTTTCCTTTCTTCTTTTTTCCTTTTCCTTTTTTCCTTTTTTCTTAATTTTTTCTCCTCTTTATATTTTCACTTTTTTCTTTTTTTATTATTAATTTCTTCTTTTTCTTTTTATTCCTTTTTCCTTTTCCTTTTTCTTTTTCTTTTCTTTTTTACTTTTTTTTCTTTTTCTTTTTTCTTTTCATTTTCTTTTTTTCTTTCTTTTTTTCTTTTTTCTATTTCTTTTTTCTTTTTCTTTTTCACTTCATTTTCTTTTCCTTATTATTTTCCTTTTTTTCTTTTCCTTTTTTCTTTTCCCCTTTTTCGTTTCTTTTTCTTTTTCCTTTTTCCTTTTTCCTTTTTCCCTTTTCCTTTTCCCTTTTCTTTTTCTTTTTTCATTTTCTTTTTTCTTTTTCTTTTTCATTTCATTTTTTTCTTTATTTTTTGGTTTGTTTATATTTTCACTTTTTTCAACCTCAACCCTAACCCCAAACCTAACCCTGACCCTGACCCCATCTTCAACCCTGACACCGAACCCGAACCCAATCCCCGACCCCGACCCCAACTTCGTCCCCGACCCCAACCCCGACTTCTTCCCCGTCCCACACCCCGACAACAAACCCCGACCCCAACTTTGAACCTGACCCAGACCCCGACCCCAACCCTGACCCCGACTTTGACCACGACCACGACCCCAACATCGATCCACACCCGACCCTAACCCCGACCCTAACGCCGACTTTTTTCTTTGTTTTCCTTTTTCCTTTTTTCTTTTTCCTTTTTCTTTTTCCTTTTTTCTTTTTCTTTTTCATTTCATTTTTTTTCTTTATTTTTTGGTTTCTGATGACTTTGCCCCCCAAATAACAAACATAGTCTTTCATGTCTTGGGAAAGCCTGACTTTTTTGCCCTCTTTTGGGTAAGGAGAGACTACGGCCTGACTTTTGACCCCTTTTGCGGTTAGAGGAGAGTTAGGTCGATGTAATGCCGCATTCTGATGACTTTGTCCCCAAAATGACCAACGCAGTGACCAACACATGTTAGGAAAGCCTGACTTTTTTCTTTATTTTTTGTTTTCTTTATATTTTTAGTTTTTTCTTTTTTCTTATTAATTTCTTTTTTCTTTTTCTTTTTCCCTTTTTCTTTTTTCCTTTTTCCTTTTCCTTTTTTCCTTTTCCTTTTTTCTTTTTTCTTTTTCTTTTTTCCTTTTTTCCTTTTTCCATTTTCCTTTTTTTTCCTAGTATTTTTTTCTTTTTTCTTTTTTCAATTATCCTCCTTTTCTTTTTCTTTTTTCCTTTTTAATTTCTTTTTTCTTTTTCTTTTTCTTTTTCTTTTTCTTTTTCCTTTTTTCTTTTTCTTTTTTCATTTTCTTTTTTCTTTTTCCCTTTTTCCCTTTTTTGTTTTCATTTTTCCTTTTTCCTTTTTCTCTTTTTCGCTCTTTCATGTTTTTGCTTTCTTCTTTTTTCTTTTTTCCTTTCATTTTAATTTCATTTTTTTCTTTATTTTTTGGTTTCTTTATATTTTCACTTTTTTCAACCTCAACCTTAACACCAACCCTAACCCTGACCCTGACCCCGTCTTCGACCCTGACCCCGAATCCGACCCTGACCCCCGACCCTGACCCCAACTTCGTCCC